>WJFA01003373.1:0-13059 GCA_009870155.1 Pseudobourletiella spinata | reverse complement strand
CAAAATAGTCCCCTTGTAAGTGAGTTTGATAGATGTGGAAGGTGAGCGGTCATAAATATCTCGTCGCCCAAAAAGCACTCTGCTCCAACCTCAATGTCCACATATGTGGAATGTCGGTACGTTCCATGTGGGTTCCTCCTGGAAATCTCTTTATATATATGAACTCCTCATCATCCTGTTGCCATAGATTCGAATCCCTGCCTCCCAATCCCCATTGCGACCATTCGCCCAGGTTGAGTGCAAATATTTGTTTGGAACAAATCGGAGACACCCTGCTGTCAAAGGCACTTCACGCCCCGGAATATGTGTGCATAGACTGTCGGTCGCGGAAGTGCTGCTCCTGCTCCCCAACAAATGGGGAACACATTCTCATTAATGTACTCCCCAAGCAGAATGTAAATGACCCGACATGGAACTGAAATGTTACAAAACGGAAGGCCGGCGGATGAGCCCCTTTTCTTCGTTCCACACCACCGGAAACCCTGATGACATCATGATTTAGTACTATTATATCCATATTTCATAGGTTGGAGATGTGACGGACGGGGGTAAGAGATCCGTGAGATCCCTCTCAGGCCTCCGCCGAGACAACGATGTCCTCTTCGTCCCCAAATTTGAGATAACCCAGGCCAATAACGGCGGCCGGCGCGGGAAGATCTCCGGTCTCTTCGAAAATGAGGCGGAGGATGGGATCCCGAGTGGGCGGAGGCAGAGTCGCGGCCCGGGCGGAAGCGACCCTGAAGACGATGAAAATGAGGAGAATCCCAGCCGGCTGATGAGATCCCTCTCCCAGCCCGACTACATCCACCAAGCCGGAGTCCAACCTGTCCACGGGTACATTCATCACGAGTCCATGAGCTCCAGGGACCACACCGGCGGCGTCTCCATCTTTGACCGACCCGGCTTCGGCTCCGTCGCCTTCAGGAGGAACTCGGGTTTTAACAACAACTTTGCGAGCTTCACGAGTCAGTACAACAGTCAGTATGGGCAGCAGGAGGCGGCGGGGAACGGGGGCAGCCGCCGCATGGATGGCATCCTCGCCGAGGAGGATGATGGGGATGAGCCGGTGGAGCAGCAACTCCACCGGGACTCCATCGGCTCTGCCACGAGTCTGGATGGACGTCCCAATAAGACCCCATTGGAGCCTCATGACTGGCAGAATGGGGGAGGACACGGCTCTGGAGAAGATGGTTAGTGTCTTTCTTATACAAATTCATATTATGCCGCCTTCCACAGTTTTCGAGGTGATGGGGGAGTCGGGACCGCGGCGACCCTGTAGATATCCAGAATTTTAGTCATAAATAACAATTTGTTCAATTTTCTCCCCTCCCGTCTAACTGAACCATTCACACACACACACACACACACACACACACACACACACNACACACACACACACACACACACACACACACACACACACATACTTACGTGCACACACAGAGGAGGAACGCGGTGACCTGGAAGTCTTCCTCGCTGCAGCCCATCTCATGGACTATGCTCCCGTATTCAGCCGTGAAAAAATCGATTTGGAGGTAAGTTCCACTTGAAAAAACTCTCTATTCCTTTCCTCGCAGTCAAGTCAGTCTCTCTCTCCCCACCAAGATTATTGCCTATTGAGAAACTTTGGGAGGGAATGAATCCGTTCTCCGTCTGGAAAAATTTCACTTCCTTCATACCCAAAAAATATGCTACATTCATTCGGATACGTACATTCGCAACCGATCCACATCCTGTATTGACGGTGTGGCAGTAGATGCAATAGACATCCCAATATGCAAATTTATATCTCATAAATGGGAGCGGGTACTTTCGTATTATTTAAACAAGCATATCCTCATAGCCTGATTCCTCTGGCAGAGTGTGGAGGAGGATGAGGAAAAAGTGAGTTATATGAATCTTCTGCATATGAATAATCATGGGAAATGTCAGTGCCGCAGTTGGCTCGCACACTAATGTACAAGATACATGCTGCCTTTGAAAGTGAGGGGGAGGGCACTTCCGCCGATGGGATCCCTCGGTAAAAAGTGTGAGCCGCACTCTTTGAGGGCAATTCCACCGCCACCGCCACCTCCTCAGCTTCTGTGGCGGGAGTAAAGGGATGACACGAACAGAAGAGTTACTGTAGGCAGAGAAGCTACTATACATTTTCCCACTGTACCATCCCGAGCCATGTATTGGAGACAGAGTCCCATATTTTAGCTCCATCATCCCTTCAAACCCACTTCCCGGGTCGGAGGCCCACTTTTACTCTAATAATTTGCGGCAGCGGCCCCTTCATCGTCAAGTTGCTCCGTCAAGATCGGGAGGAGCCCGGATATATGCGGAGGAGTCTCCGCTATAACTCCTCATGCATGGAACTTGAATCCTTCAACCTCCAGTTCCTCACCGGCATATTTCATCCGACAGTACTGCCAGTAGTAATAGGAACGGCAGCAGTAGTAGTAGTAGCAGCAGCAGCAGCAGCAGCAGTATTAGTATTAGTGCAACTCCTCCCAACCGTCTCCAAGGACTCGCAGGTTTGACTGCTGAGAATCTAGGAAATCCGATGAGGAACTCTGTTGAAACGAGCGGCAGGCAGACATTTCTGTAGCGAGCCATTATCATGTAGAATATTCCATGTTCAGTTCTGGTAAAAGGGTTGCAGGCAGGTGGAAGTTCCGCCCGTGCACTAGGTCAGCTCATATATGACCATGGACATAAAGTTGACATAATTAAAAACGGGGTAATAATCTAAGGGTCCCTCACACCCTATAACTGTTTCACCCTTTGCCCCGGCTGAGCCAACGTGATGGGATCCTGCGGAAGGGGGCGGAGGAATGTAGGCAGCCCATTGGAGCGGCAGGTAGTGGGATCAGTGGGTGTTTATAGAGGGGCGGGGTATTTAAGGAGTGACTTGTCATCATGATTGGATTTGTGCGTCAACATGATGAAGCGGTTACGCGGAAGCCTTGAGGAGCTTGATTAAAATAAACAGAGTTCTGGCCAAAGTCTGGCCTCCATCTTTCTCTCTTTCTCTCTCTCTCTCTCTCCCGTGGGCTCTCCCTGTGTCAATATTATCACTATACTACCAAACTAATAAACGTAATGGCTTTCCAAAGTTTCCCTCCAAAACTCTATGTACAGTAGCAGGATGACCATAGAAGTGTATCACGAGTCCGTTACCGCATACATACACTCACCTACACAATCACACGCACACAGACGGATGAGCCGTACTGGGGTGGGGGGAGGAAAGCTAGCGGTCGGGCGGGCATTTGGTTGGAACTTGGAACTTTGCACAAGTATAATCGCTCCGTTCTTTGAGTGTCGTGTCGTATATAGTGGAGGAGTGACGGAAACTTTCTGCCTCCAACAAGAGTTAGTTACCACCAAGTAAGTTTCCCCCCTTAATACACAGTTTGTACTTGCAGACGGAAAAGAAAATGGGCGGCGGGACGACTCGTGTCGTCTGTGGCTTTGCCCAGGGGTTGTATATATGTGCTGTGCATATGCGCCCGTGCACACATGCCATATCCTGTACAATGGAACTAATCAGAGTTGACAGTACAAGATCTCGTTGCACAACATCCCTTTTGTGAAGGAGGCTCCGTGCCCCAATCGCCCGCCCAATCATTCATCATCCACTTAAGAGATTCTTGTTTCCCCGAACAAGTATGTTCATCATTCATTGTGCTATGCGGAAGACGCGTGTGGGCTGGAGAACGACTTATATATAGCTGTAGTACAGCTAGCCATAGGAACATTGGTCGGGGTGGATGTGGTGGGAAATTTGAAAAGCCTCCCGTGCACCCCGTGCAAGTTTTCTTATGGTGTGGACATGTGTGTAGTAAGTAGCCTGTAGGAGTCCATAACCTTGTTTTGCTCTGATATTGATAGTGATGTGTTCAAGAATGTCTTGGCTGTCGCAGAATGTATCGTGGATGCGGGGATATTGTTGTGCGCGGAATTGAATTCCCTTCGAAGGACCTGGTGTGAATGGCAGTGTATTCCGATGCACATCACATTGGATTTTAGATCCGAGTTGCAAAGGCTCATTGTCCTGTTTGTCGTCACACATAGTTTCGTCGGTTCTATTGGATTAGTGGGAGGATTTTGGGATTTTGTGACATCAACTATTGGATCTGTAGAACCAATTTTCCCGGGCATTTCGGAATAAGGTTTCCATCTGATACACTCACGCACTAGTCTCATAATGTGTTTTTTTTTCACTTTTCCCTTCAGGCCCTCATGTCCCTTACTGAGGAGGAGTTCAAAGGGTTGGGCATCGAGACGGGACCGCGGAGGAGATTGTTGAATGCCATTGAAGAACGTCAGCGGGCAATAGAGAACCCTGGGGAAGTCATCGATAGTCGTCTCTAGTGCTACATGATTTTGTGTGGAGCCCATGCCGGGAAGTGGTGGATACGTCTAAGTAAATAATTTATGAGCGTTAGCGTACATGTATATTTTAGTAATATTATATTGTAAACCCATCCCTGTATTCCTTGTGTATTGTTGTACATGGGCCAGTCCTGATCTTGATTCGATGACGTAGTTGTGCTAAATATGTATACAGTTAGTTAGTGTATGGAGGACCCATCCGCTGTGAATCCTGTCGCATTCCCCACGTCAATCCTACCATGTATTATTATTATTATTTTTATTTCATGTGAAATACTATGTAGTACGAGTTAAGCTACTATTAGCTAGTTATGAAAAGCGCAACAAATTACCAGAGTTCAATCAAATGTATTCATGTATTCAGCCTATATGTCATTCATTGTGTGTGCAGTGTGTGTGGGGTCGGGTGGCGGTGAGTAAGTGAGGGATTATTGAGGTGACTGCCGACACCCCGTTTGTAATTAGCCTTGTATAGAAATCATGTAGTGAGTAGGGAGAGTCATTTGAGCTGTGACTCGAAGAAACCTGTAAAGGAACAGAAGAACTCGAACGGATGAAGGCGGGACAACCCTTGGAATGGATGGACAGCTCAGAGATTGACCCGAATCCATATGTTTAAGTGTATACCTAAAGGACTTGTTCTACAGTATGTAAATCCCCTTCCGAAAGTTACCAGCAGTCATCCTACAACCCGCACACGTGTGTAAATCTGTGAGAAAATCAGCAATGCCTCCGTCGGATCCTGTCACTTCCCCAGTTTCTTCTTCTTCTTCGTCGTCGTCGTCGTCGTCTTCTTCTTCTTCTTCTTCTCCAACGGATGGAGGAATATTGAAGTGAGAGTATTAGCACACACACACACACACAACTTATCACTTCATCCTTACCAGTTGTAAATGTGAGCCTTCAAGTCGGAGAGACGAAGTACTGAGGAGATGGGCGGGGCATTGTTCGTATATAACCATTTGCAATTAGGAAGATTGGATGCGCCGGAAATGGAAATTACGAACGGGAGAAGGACAGATTCTCTCTCTCTCTCTCGAAGTGACAGTGAATCCTGAGTGAGTGAGTTTCACATAATTATATCCCCTCCCCCCGCCGTCCAACCCGGCTTTCCAAACAACTTTGGAATTGGCAAGTTTTTATCTTTTGTATTGTGCCGGGTTATAACCCCGCACGCCCATCATCATGGGATAGGAGAGACGCGGAGGGATGTGTAGTAATAATAATATAGGAGGATGCCAAATGTGCCAAAGTAAAAACAGAAGTGAACACCCAGTGATCACCATGAGTTATTCTCACGCTCCTGAATTAGAGTAATTCTGTCTTGGTCGTCGCCGCTGCCGCCGCCGTTGTCGTCGTCGTCGTCCAAAATGGGAGTCAATAAAGGGAATTGCTAAAAACTTACATATGCCACTCTCCAGCGGCGCTATAATCGTCTTGTGGATGAGTGAGGTGCATGACACGCGGTGGTTATTTGCTCGGTGGAGGCTCACGCCGGCAGTTGCCTGCATTTCATTTTTATTTATATAATGCATCTAGATATGTCAGACAATTGTACAGAATGTCAAGGCTCCTACTCATGCCTACTACTACGGACGGGGATACTTGGAGACCCCGGGCTCACTTCCTCTACTATTATCTTCATCATCATGACACTGTTCGTAATAAATAAACATGGGCGGGTCCGAAATTCATACACACAATATTCCTACTTCCGCCACCATATACATTCCCGCTCCCATGGCTATTAGCTCAAGTCCCAAGTGCTGAAGCAGTTCTCAATAGTGAGCAGAGATGATGAATGTGGACGTTTGAATGGGCGTGAAGATAGCCAGCTTGGGGGGGGGGTTCAGTGACCCACGAGCGTGACCACGGACGGCCAGAAAGCCCGGATATACTGGCATCTCTCGCGGCAGATGACCAAAGTGTTGTCCTTAATGGCTATCTCCTTCTCCAGCTCGATCCGTATTTGCCGGAGTTTGTGAAGGGCATCCTCGGCATTCCTCAGCTGGGCCTCCATGGCGGACTGTGAGCGGGCAATCTCATGCACTTCCTCGATAAGGCTGCAAGAGGACGGGATAGACATATCATGTCGTGTAAAAGTACTGTGTTAGCCGAGAATAGAAGTAGTCGGGGTCCTTGGATCCTCGGCAATCCCACTCCCACCTCCCCCCCTCAATCATTGTCTCTCATCCACGTGGTCCCTTAAGACTTCCCGCCGCGGGGGAACATATAAAAGTGATGTATGAACAGCTCAGAGAGTCCATGATTTCATTAATGGCCCATATTATTACCTTAATCCTCAAATGAATCACGGGAAGATGGAGTGGTCGCCGTACTAGCCGTTAAGTTTCTCAAGTACCTCGGAGGTTAAGACACGCAAGGGGTCTCCTACAACTCCATCAGTCAGAGGCGAGTGTCAAGTGGTTGTGGGCGGGAGTGCGGCTCCGCACCCACTGGCCTGGCCGCGCTCACTGTGAGTTATTCCGGAGCATATTTGTGGCGTGGTGGCGGGGAGTGAACGCTCCTGATGTACGCCACGATGGGTGGGTACTCTTCCGCCCCGCTCTCACATTTCCCCTTTACCCCTCTCAGGAGCGGGCATTAAAAAAATTGGATTACGTCATGGGGTCATTAACCATGACAGAGGCCCTCGGGCTCGTTCAGGGGAGTGAAGATAGGTTGTGTGTGTGTGGGACCCGAAAAGGGTGGAGAGCCCACCTATCAAGGGAACAACACTCGTCCGCCTCCAACCACACTGTGCTGTGGCTACAGTGTACGTACTTCCGTGTGTGCCTCAACCTCCACCAGGCATTTCCTATGACTTACTACACACACACACCCAAACACACACACACACAAACACACACACACACACAATGCTCAACTTTGTCCCAACATGTGCGGAACGAACAGAGGGAGAGACTTACGCGTATTGGGGGCAATCCCGGACGAGTTCCGCGTTCGGACGGTACGTTCGGTTGTACAGCCGCGTCTGTGCCAACTTGAGTGCACTCTCCACTGGATCCCCTCGCAGGGCCTTTTTGATGTCTTCAATCCCCTGCTCGGCTCGTACCATCTCCTGGAGGACCTGCGGGATGTACAATAAATCCTCCTATAGTTCCCTCGTTGGTTGCATACGCGAGCCCCCTTTAAAACTGACTGAGAGTGCGGGAGGAGCCCAAGGATTCAAGGATAGACTATTATGATAATGACGATTATGATAGTAGTAGCAAAATTGTTCCAGTATAATTCTACGGTTACTGCAAAGGTATATGCCCTCGTGGGAGGAGGGATCACAACAACAAATCCAATGGGCAACCGGGTTCATTTCAAAACTACTTTTAGGCAAGTTTTTTCCGCGCTTCCACCTACGCCTTATGAAAGGCCCTGTGGGCCAGAGCCAGAGTACAACAGAGGATGATGAGACACAGGGGATGATCAAAGGTTGGCAGGCAGGGAATATGAAGAATGAGGATGCCCATAGTAACTTTTGGTCCCGCACCCTATGGTCTACACATCCATAGCAAGGACCACACACATATACCAAGGACACCGATGAGTAAGTTACGAGGAGGGAACTGAAGATTGTCCTTCCGGAGGTTACCAATAATAAGACACTTCCCACAGAGCCCTCCCGCCCACTCCAACTTGACGGAGTGAGATAGATGCTGTTGACAATAATGGCGGAGGTGCTGATTTTCAACAAGGTCAAGTGCACTATCGTGGCTCGTTAGTGGTTACCAATAATAAGACGCTTCCCACAGAGCCCTCCCGCCCACTCCAACTTGACGGAGTGAGATAGATGCTGTTGACAATAATGGCGGAGGTGCTGATTTTCAACAAGGTCAAGTGCACTATCGTGGCTCGTTAGATGGGTAAAAGTCATTCCGCCAGCATGTGAGATTGCAAAGGAGTGGATGGTGGAAGTGTGTGCGTATAGTGGAAAATATTGCAATCATGCCCCGGTATGCACAATCATCACGTGTGCTCGGGAAATTTGAAGCCGAGCTGGTGGAATAATAATCCCCGTGCATTATGATGAGATTCTTTCCAAGGTCCAACCTACTCCGCCTCCGCACCAAAGTGGCGGAACAAACTGTGACTTTTTTGACGTGTGTGAAACTTTTGACTTTTACCCCATCTCCGCCCTAACGAAGTCAGGGTGAGAGTGAGATATTGGAGTGAAAAAATGGGTTGGTGTTATTGCAGTTGTTGTTGTTGTTGTTGTTATTGATGTTATGTACATGTGCACTTAAGCACACGCCGATGATATTGTTGTTGGAGCCTTGCTGTTTTTTTTGTTGTTGAGAAGGGGGTCCAATCTGGCTGATGGGTTGGAATGACAGGGGAGCAGAGGGAAAGCTTGTCAGAATTCATGTGAAGGGATAGAGAAACTGTCGAATTGCCACGTCATGAGAGTGATAAAAGATGGAAATACTTGCTGCGTACAGGACGGTGAATGGAAAGAATTCCTCCTACAATTTTAGCTGTATGTTAACTATACGCCTCCGGATGAAGTCAAAGGAATCAAATTGGTGAGAATACAAAAGGGGGGAAAGCGTACCGCTTCCAACTAAAAACATTCAATTTTACTTTCACCGCCATTTTCAGTAGTGTTTCCTCCACTACTGTGTTCAACACAGTCCCAACACCACGAAGATACATACTTTTCTCAAACTTTGGAGCAGGTTCTATGCGCCCCTATGATATCGTTCCAGCCCCACAGGTTTCCCATCTTCATTGGAAATGGCTCAAATTTCAATGAAAGGGTTCAACTGGGATGGGGAACACAAAGGTGTGTGTGTGGGGGGGGGGGAAAGTTGGAGCAGCATTCCTTCAACAGAATTGACATGTAATTCGATAACAGGAAGGAGGAGTGAAGGATTTTGGTTTAAGAGAAAATTTACATTTTCCCTCGCACACCGGTTCCCCGTGTGAGTGACTCTTGGGTTCGGAGTCACATACTTTCACCGTGGACGGGAAAACATGTGGAGAAAGCATATGGGGGAGCGGAGAAAGTAACTTGTGGTGGGATGGGAAATCGGTTCAGCGTATATATTGGGAGTGTGCGTCGTCGTCGTCGTCGTGGGTGTCGAGATCTGTTTTCAATTTCAAAAGCATCTTCCGCTCATACTTTCCCTCCCTTTTGCTAGATGGGAGGCTCACTCAGACGAATGCGAATGCCGGCAGTAAGTGTGCCTCCAACTACACATAAGCACTCACGCAGCCCACGGGGAGACACTTGGGCACATTCACCGGATCACAAACGGAAGGTGATTTGTACCGTAGCCACATGCAGCCACGCACGTACGTACCGCATACACACGAACACATTCCATGTGGACAAACACGCGCACATGCCGTGCACGCAAACACATTCCATGTGGACTAACACACACACGCACACATGCCGTACACGCAAACACTTTCCATGTGGACAAACACACACACACACATGCCATAAACGTAAACACACACACACTTTTATTCGATACACACAAGCACAGACACATACCGTTACACACCCGCATACTTTATTCGCACAGACATATATACACTCAAGCACATACGCACCTACCGCATACATGCGCCACGCGCCACACATTCCCACGCGCCCTGTTTTGACTCGGGTGAAGCCAGTGCCCTCCCACCAGACTCCCATATGTCAGTTGCACACATTAAGCCTAAGCTGCCCCCGCCCGTGTCACCTACCACAGTCATGTTTCTCAATGGCTGCAGCAGCGGAAAGTTGTTCCTTTTTAAAAAGAGATTGTGAATGGAGCGGGTGGGAATTGAGAGATGGAACTCTCGGTTATAGAAGATGGACCAAAAGAGTATTTTATTGTGCGGAGAGCCGCATGGTAGTGCTTATGCCTGGCGGAGCCCTCCGCCAGCCTTGTGCCCTCTGCGCTGGAAGAATGAACGGCTTATAGGGAGGAGGGAACTGGCTCCCGGATTTTCCATAGCTTACAAGGAGAAAGTGGGAACGGACAAGTTTCCTCCTCCAGCGGTGCCCTGCTCGTGGCAGTGACTCATTTCAGTTTCATCCCCTGACACACTTGTGCACTTTAACACTCAGGACTCAGGGTTCCCCCCACTTGGTCAGCTTGGCTTTGACGGAGGGAGACAATAGGGAGACCCCCTTCCACAATGCCGTCCATAACTTTCTCCAGATGGTGGAGGAGGCGGGCGAAGGCGGGAAGTGAATTGGGCACACAACTACCCACCCGCGTTCCCACAATAACTTTTTACTGCTGGCGGTTGGGCAACGTTGAGCATTGCACCCACGCACACACACACACACACGCACACACAGGCATACACACACAGACACACGCACACACACAGACACACACGCACACACACACAAACACGCACAACACTCACACACACTCACACACACACACACAAACACAGGCATACACACACAGACACACACGCACACACACACAGACACACACGCACACACACACAGACACACACGCACACACAGACATACACAGACATACACAGACACACACGCACACACACACAAACACACGCACAACACACACACACACGCACACACATACGTACACACACACACACACACGCACACACACACAATACACATTAGGAGGTACTCGTTCGTTCCTAAAGCATTCAAAGTGGGTCCTGCCTGGAGGAGTATAGGAGCTCCAAAAATTCCACACCAGGAAGGCTCAGACACATGTTCCCTTGTTCCGCGGGGAGAAAATGACGAGGGACAATTGAGACGGAGTGTGTATTCCAGGGAGTCGAATGGAAATCCCCGTTTTCGGATGTCATTCGAGAGGGTTCCACAATGAAATGGGGTGGGAAATCCCGTCCCGGGAGACCTCCGCGGTGGCACATCCCTCCGCCCAGTCCATCTCCTTCCCCATTCCACCCACCCTCCTCCCTGTATTTTCCCCTTCAAATCCAGAGTAAATATTAGCATGTAATGTGAGATTCATGTTTTTTCCCCAACATGGGAACAAAGTGGGGGGAAAGGGTTGGAATCAGAATGCGGACGTGCTTTCACCAGCCACATTATGCCAAGTGTCTTGTGTTGTTGTTCCAAATAACTGAACCTCTCTTAAGTTTCTTTCCTCCTCACGACGGCGGTGTTGTGATGGTGGGGATGCGTACTGTGAGTGTGTATATATTAGACCAAGTCATCGTCCTCACTCTCACCTATTACAGCAACAGCAACTACTACAAGTGCTGCTACTGCAGGGAGCAATGTTGTTGAGGGGGAATACTCGTGGCAGTTCAGCTCTACTCCTCCAAGCCAGAGGCACTACTACGACTGACCCTAAAGGAAGTGATGTAAACTATGCGAGGGGATAAAATTGAGACTCGTCCAGGATTTAAACAAATAGCCAAGAGCTGATAAGAATTCTCAGTCAGTCCACACATAGGAGAGCTGCAAGCACATACATACACACACACACACACACACACACACACACACACACACACACACCCAGAGCTAAACTTACTTCCTCTCGGTAGGTGCTTGCGGAACGACCGTGGAGGAGCCCGTCTGCTTAATTAAAATTGAGATTACTCCCCAGCCCGTGGGTGAGTTGATAGTCTGTCGTCGAGTTACTGCGGCTATAAAACCTGGGGGCAGGAAGCAATTTTTCCTTCGAATCCTCCATTATCTCTACCCCCGCCCCTCCCCCCGAAACGTCCATACGATGAGAATACAAGTTGGAGAGGAATGACAGGGAATTAAAGTAAATTCTAAAGACTTGGGGTCGTTCAGCTGTATGGAAGCGTAGGGCAAGGCAATGAGTTGCATACGGGGAAATGTTCCGCCCCGCCCCATAGTAAAGTTTGAGATGAACTAGGAAGGGATTCCTCCTCCATATTATATTGGCGGATTCCTCTCATCCTCCGCCATTCCAGCAATTTGTATGAGCCCGCACACACATTGAGAGGTGAAGCTAAGGGGCCCCTGGTCTCCCAGTTATAAAACAATCCTATATTGGCAAGGCCTAGGGAATCGAGTTGGCAGGAGAGTTGGAACCAGTCCAGCCATAGCGTGCAAGCCCGTCGAGTCCAAATGCTACAAACATCTGAATACACACGACGACTCTGATGATTTCCGAAGGGTACAGGTTTCACACTAATGATCCCACCTGTTGAGCCCTGTACAGGACCATGGCACCACGTTCCCTGACCACGTCCGGAACTCACCACTCAATCCTTGTAAGCACATGGGGAAGAAGGCGGAAAGTTTAAAAAGTTTCGCTCATCATAAATGATAATTTAAGGATGAGCCTCCGGCATTAATATTGGTTCATTAATTGGATTCAGGAGGAGGAGGAGGAGAAGATCCTCGTAAATCCTGAGGGAGGATATTTGGCGGGACTTATGACTTGGTTTTGAGATTAATATTCCACTACTTCGAATTGAAATTCCTCACTTCCTCTGGAATCCAACTAATATGGGATCCTAGCATTTCCAAGGGATGAGCTGGAAGGGTAAACTTTTAGTTTGCGAGCGAGAGGTCTAATTAATGGTCTCATAAAAAACGGTACTTCCGAGGAAGTATTTTTTTGGAATGAAATCCGTCAAATGGACAACAGTCTTTCAAAAGCCGGTGAAAAACTAAAGACTCCACGTCTGGCTGGGATTAATGAAGAGTAGGGGAGGAGGTCATTG
>WJFA01003372.1:0-13061 GCA_009870155.1 Pseudobourletiella spinata | reverse complement strand
ATTGCTCAAAAGAAAGTTGAAGAAGTCGGGGAAATCTTACTAGTGTATGGTGAGTAGTGTGGGCTGACTCGACTTGGTATTAGAGGTGCTGTGCGACGCTACCGCTTTTGAGCGGACACACTCAGACGTTCTTCGTTACGTAAGAGAGCGTTGGGAACATAGGCCGGGTTTGACAAAAAAGTGTTTTTCCTCGTCCCCCGTTTACTTAAGATGCCATTAGCATAGATTTGCATGGGGATGATGAAGCAAGCTATATATGCGATACGGAGATGAGTGGAGAGCCTAGAGCAATTCATCCATTATCTTGAGTGAAAAGTTAACGCGAGAGCTCATACATGCACACTTAACACGGTTAGGGTCGTCGGCAGCTACTAACAGCTGTACAGAGAACGGGATGAATGCATTCGTTGCATTTTTCCAAAGATTTCTGAATGAGCTTTCGCTGCTTACGCTAAACGGCGGAGGAAAATCTCACAAAGTTTATACATATGACTACCTCTGCTGGAAATTACGGTCAAAGTTACGGTGATTTTCGCCTCATATACGCAAACAGCTCCAAACTGCATAAAGTCGTGCTGTGGGAATCTCTATTTGCCGTTGGGTAGGCACCCTCCCTGCAATTTTTTTGTGCACACTCACCACCAAAAGGATAAGCTCATCCACTGATTGAATCATCAGTATAATTGAGTGTAAAAAAGCTGATTCATAAGATAGAAACCCTTGGATGAGCGTTCCTACCTGCATAAAAATTTCTTGGATTTGACACCATATTTAGATTTTCTAATATTCTATTAACACCCTTATGCTGCTGCACCCAAGTATGAGCCTACATTTTAGCTTAAACCAAAATACCTTGACAGCAATCAATAATGATAATGGCCTGACGACAGAGTATGCTTATTTCCCCAGTCTCATGTCGAAATAATGGGCTTCAAAGACCATATAGCTGAATATTCAGTCAAGTGTGTGTGTGCAGTGTATGTCTCTATGGTCACCTAATGTTACTCCCCTGTCCACGTGGTCCGTTGTGGGGCGATCCCACTGAATTCCTGCATTACATTTTCCTTGAAGGTGATATGATGTGTGTTGCTATGGATGAGCATAATAAATTTGAAACACTTTTTCGTGGTTTATTATTGCTATTTAGGTGTGCAGGGGGGCCGTGTAAATCTGTGAGGAATAGTCTACACTCTGCACACCTCTCGTCTCCCCTGCCTAACTGAAGCCTAGCCCCGTGTCTGCGTCCGTTGTTATTGAGCATATGCTCGCTAGCAAGCACGGCGGTTCTGTAATCCTCGTGTAATTACCATTTGTCATGTCATTAATTTAGTTACTCAGCCAGCCAGTCTGCCATTAGAATTTACTTTTTACTTCGCATAGCAAACAATGTAAATTAAACTAAGTGAAATGCACGATGCTGAAGGTACTACAGACCCAGTAGAACCCATTCACTCCACGTATTTTCAACGGTCATACCTTTTACTTATATGAAACTACAAGATGACGACGTCAACAGGGTCACGATGGTACTAATAAATTTCAAATTAAATCATCATCTATGCATGTACGAAGAAAATAATGAAAATAATGAGAAGATGCAGTGTCTATACGTCTATACGCAGTCCAAGTAACTCCTCACTGTAGGAAATTCTATTTTTCAGGCAAAAAGTCCCTTATTTGAAAAAGGTAAGTCCTGAAAATAATTTGACTGACAACCATTGAGGCGATGACATAGCATAGGTGCATAATTTCCTCAGAATCTCCATCAGAATCTTCTGCACGCATATTTTATCCTGCCGCACGTGTTTTCTGATATTTCTACAACAGGTGTGTTCTGATATTTCTGCTCACCAGTATGAAGTAATCATTATGCTTCCAATAATAAAGTGAAGGTTTGAAGGCGTATGCATCTGTCCTGTGGCGGGACAGCCGGTTACTGCTTGGAAAATGCCAGAGCAAGCCAATATGTGGGTACTGCGGTGATGTTGGTGTATTTTAACTGGCATTTACCCGTTGGAGTGATGAAAATCCTGACAGGAGAACATCAAGGGATCACTCATCATCATCATTTCACTGCGGTGTGCAGAGTGAAAAGAGAGATCAACTGAGCGTCATATTGCTATTCATGACAGGTTGACTTCTCATCTCACTTGCCAAAGATTTCAACTTAAAAGCCTAATATTTGTACTTTATGATTATGATGATGCGCCGGTTCAGAGTCGAGATGTACACAGAGTAATTATTACCATTACTTGGAAACTGATACGTGCAACAGACTTATTGCCCTTATATGCTTCTTTTAACGTGGAAGATGAATAGACGACAAATATATGTGTGTAGGTTAGGATTAGGGATGATTGTTGGCAAACATGCTGTCCTCTCTTAGGACAAGAGCGTCAGAACAATTCATCATAATCATATTGAATGGACACCATAAAAGTTGAACACTTCCCGCGTGCCCAAGTTAAAATGGGATCCCCTGCTTGCCGGAAACTGGTTCCTGCACTGAACAGCGCACGCATCACATTGGCCATACCCGTCCAATTATCGTGGTTGCCTTTAGTTTTTCAAAACGGAGCGGGCCATTGGAACATTATGGTTAGTGATGTTGTATATACAACATAATGTCAAGTATAATGGGAAAGGAGTAATGAAGTGGGCGCAGGAGTAGAGTTTCCGGCAATTCCGTAACACGATCTCGTACTGCACTTAGTATGATGGTGTACCCAGATGGGAGACACCCCAATGATCCTTACTTTTTTCATGCTTCATTCCAATAATTAGCATTGGGTAAACGAGATAGTTATGGCGAATTTTCTAACCAATTTGCCTCCACACTTACTTGAGTGCCGTGAGGGCCGGGTGTGCATGCAGGATTAAGACATGAAAGTCGAACACCCACTCCATTAAGGATATGCTACAAAGCGTCGAATCTTCGCTCCGCATGGGATGCACCCATGGGCACGCGCTATAATATGACTTAGTAACTGCACTCATCCACACAAACACACAGACACACACTATATGGTAATCTCTTAGATAGAATTTCGAGGAAGCTCATCTCACATAACGCTCCATCTTATTTATTTTGGTATAGGTCCCACCTGCTGTCAGCAAATTATTTACAATATCTCTCGTGGATTTCACTATCATCAACTTCACACTGCAGAGCTTCCCCGCACTACCCGAATTAACTGACTTATTTGGGAGCGTCAGGTGAGAGAAGGTGTAAAGGCTTCTGCACGATTTTTGAATGAGCATATGCGAGTACAGGACCAAAGTGGAACTCACCGTCTCCTTCCTCATCGTCGTGTGTCACTCCTCACGCGGGCAGAAAGAGTGGAGTGAACGCCGATGGCATGGAAGTCAATTCCCTTTCGAAAACCCAAAACCAACCTACCCAATCTTTTCACCCATCATCGTGAAATTTGAGGATTCCAAACATTCAAATAACACACTCTTTCCCACTCACTTTTCTGATTGCTACTGTTGTTGCTTATTACTAGCAGCAACAACAACAACAATATGTCCTCACCAAGAGGAATCACGGCTCCAAAATAGTGTCAGCTTGCCCTAGGCAACGGGGCCTATAGCCAAAACTGAAGAAATCAAAGTTGACCTGCCGCGTGTCCCTGCGTAGGCTATCGGCACGAATTGGCCTGATAACATGAGTCCAATGAAAAGACCTCAGGGTTAAGATTTATTTAGAGGATAGAAACCAGCTCACGCTTGACAGGAATCAGATGACCTGGCTTTAATTATCCCAACCGTCACTATAAGGCTACCACATCCAATTCGACTAATCAGTCAAGCGTGCTGTAATTAGCCTCATCCCTATCTGTTAGAGATGCAACGATAATTCCTAATCCAAGGATTCAGCGACGCACACCACCCCACCACGAACACCGGTCATGATATGTGCGTCGGTGCATCTTACTACGGAAAAATCAAATCTCACGGGCCCAGTCAAGCGTGTGGCCAGTGGCCACTCTAGCGCGAACATTAGTCGTTCAGTTAGAAAAGCATCCACAACTAACATCTAACAAATTCCAGGTGCATCTTCCCCCTGAATCAATTCCCAAGAATCCACTAATGATCATCACCGTCACCTGTGAATCCTTACGACCAGATGAGAGTCTCCTCTTTTTTCACAGTTATTCTTGGGGAGCCGCGGAAGGGAACGTTAAAGTAGTTTAATTATTTGCACAACACAATTGAAGATTGTTGGGCGAAAGTTGGTAAAACTGGTGAAGTCAATACGGAAAAGAGCTATTCGTCGATTCCTGACAGAAAGCTCACATGAATCTCGCACCTTCCCAAATAAGAAACCAGGTGCTGGAAGTCGAGAAGAAAATAGACACGTTGTAACTTGTATTCCTATGACTGACCGAGATCGCTCAATCGGTCATGCATCAGTGCTTACGAACTCGCACTGACCACATTCTGATCAATGTCAGGGCGGCTTGGACTGTGGTCAACTTTATTAGACTGAATTAATAAGCTCAAAGGACCGAGACTTATTGAAGCGTCAGAATATTTACCTTACCGCTGTTGTTGTTGTTGTTGTTTTTATTCCCATAATTCTTTCAGCTTCCATGTACCTTAAGTTTGCATTGGGATTAAATGAACCATTGCGAAAGAGACTTGAGGAGTTGATTAATCAATTTGTTCCGCAGAGCTATATTCAACCCATAAAATTCTCATCATGAATGTAAATAAACTGTTGGCTGTTGCTATTGCCAATAGGACAGGCTAATCGTAGTTGGTAATAAGCAGAACTCTGTACATACGAACGGGAGACGAATCCTCATATGCTCAAGTTAAATTGCTATTTGCATGCAGTATGCATGAGTGCAGAGGTTCGTCCGTGAATTACTAAGAAAGTAAAAGTCCTCACCGTCACGTCCACTATAATGGTACTTCGGTAAACAACAACTGCGGAGAACTTCTATACATTTATAAACATACAGAGTGAGCATCTTGATATAATTTTCATTCAGCCGAAGCAATACTGTACGCTTCTGTGTCAAGCCACAGACCAAAACAAAGTGGTTTGCCGAATTTTTGTGGAGCTTCCACACAATAATAATAATGTCCCGTTGACATTGCACTATGGAAGTAAATTGCCACCTCTAAAACTCTTTGATTATACGCTCCGACCGGAGCCCGCGGCACGAGGGGATTCATTAGCAGAGGACAAATTGTTCCCGAACTTCGCATGTGTTGTAGGATATATGACTTTAATACAACATTCTACTCGGCATTTCATCCATAACGACATTACAATCAACCTAACTGCACTAAAGGCACGTCAAGGTAATAGGGCTAATCATACGGAGCGGCTCTGCCGTCTCTGGAGTCATGATGATATATTGCGAGGGAGAAATACGCAAATGCAACAGTAAAAAAGTGAATGAAGAATAAAAAACTTTTAGGCATTAAATGACTAATACAATTTAACCTCATAAAGACTCATTACACATTTACATGGAAAGTTTGAAAATTCTCCGCTTCCACATTCCAATGACTCGTGAGTGAGATGGACTGTACGCAAGATTTTCGCATATGATCTGACTGTGAGATGATGAAGGAAAAAAGTCTTTTTTCAACCTGAAAAGTTGATGACATGGAAGGTGCCGCGACCGCGAATATGACAATTGAGAAGTGAAGGGGATGAAGGGAGGGAGAAAAAGACTGCCATCGTCCATGTTCAACGCATGTGTGTGCGCCTGCAATGGATCCCACGATTGAGAACTACAAGGCAAATATACGGATGATTACAGTATATGTAGCATTTTTCTCCATCTCCCAGGATCCCTAGCATGTGTGTGTGTGTGTGTGTGCTTCGTCGTGTACCTCCATCAAATACGTATACTTTTATTCAGGTTTTGAGCACCAGTAATACCTTGACTGCACTGCATAATGGCTAATCTTTTTATGAAAAGAAGAAGACGACGATCATCATCATGTTGTACCTTCACAATCTTCCCCGTTATATCACGACGATGGCTACGACGAGAACTACTACTCCCTGTGCACCCCTAACTGTTATGAGGATTGGGTCGTTGTTGCAAGGCAAAGGAAGGCGCGCGATGGGATAGACTGCGCACTGTTGTAGTATACACATGCCGCACGTCCTGATCATCATCATGTTTTACCAGTGAAAAGTACCTTAACAGTTTTCCAAGGATGCAGATCGTGGGGATGGGACCTGTACGTGGATGTGTAATGTATGGGGAATAAGTAGCGCTCATCCCGTATAGAAAACGAAATCTAGTAGAGGCAACGTTTTGGGCAGTTGGGTTCCCTACAAGAGGCACCCTCCGCCTAATCTTCGTCCGCGTCGTCGTCATACTCACCTGGGGGAGGTCACAAAGGAAAAGTACTTCCAATTATTATTTCCCACAAACCAGACTCACTCGATCAGTCATTGTGCTAACTGACCAAGGCTCGAGTCGCATCTCTCCGACCATCCTCCTCTGTGCTCCCTCAACTCTTGTGGTCTTCAACAAAACTCTTCATTTTCTCTATTGGAAAATTGGGAATATTTTGATCATTTTTGAAAAAAAGAAGCTATATATCCTCTTGTGTGAACTGTTTCTGCATTGGTAAAACTGTGCGTGATTCTACCTTCACTGTGTAATAATCCTTTCCAATCACCTCCTGATAACTACTACACAAAAATCTTGATTTCTGACCCAGAGGAAGCGGTCCCTTGGAGACCCACAATAAAAAAGGTAAGAAAACTCCCCGAAGCATCTTGGTTAAATAGTGATACAGCAGCCTAATGATTAAACTCATGTTAGAATATGGAACAGATAGCACAATCTACGACACATGCACCATTTCCTAATGGTAAGACTTGGAGCACGCAAATAGCGCTGCGGGTGAGAAAAGCGGGAACGATCCCATGCCGTACTCACCGTGCCCACACACACATACATACACATGTGCTAGTAAGTATAAGGCAAGTAAATCAGTCAACGTCATCCTGTCGTGTATCCGCTTTCATTTTCAAGTGTGTCTCGGTCCGTAGTTTTCCAAGTAGTGAGAATTGTCACCAATTCACGCTGTGGAGAATCCTAAGAGGATCACGGGAGTGATATTGTAGAAGGAATAATTACCGTTTATAATTTCATAACAATACGTTGAACGTACAGTGTGCAAAAGAAGAAAGAGTTTCCCTTTAAGTAATCATTTAACGTTTTTCGTCCCCGTTTAAGAACGACTGACACACACATGCCGTGCGGAGATGCACTTCAAGTGTGCAACAATACTACTGCTACTACTTGCAGTCATTGTGCTTGCAGCTTAATTTTTTCTTCCCAGAGGAAAACGTAGAAATTGTATGCAAGTGTGCGTCTGGGTCTTATGAGTAGGTAGAAAATTAGTTTTTCTCTCGGAAATGTGTAAAATCTCGAACAAGATTCTCGCAGCGGCAACAAAAGTTAATGTCGTGAGTCGGGTAGTAGTAGTAGTAGTGTTCATTTGTGTGTGAGTGGAACACACGTTGGTAAATTGCTTAGCGTGCCAATAAATCCCCTCACCAGACGATCATATTAAACTCATGATGGTTCCACTCATGTCCAAGTTTTGAAGCGCAGTGAGGAGATGATATGGTACAGAT
This sequence comes from Pseudobourletiella spinata, assembly GCA_009870155.1. Lineage (NCBI taxonomy): Eukaryota > Metazoa > Arthropoda > Collembola > Symphypleona > Bourletiellidae > Pseudobourletiella > Pseudobourletiella spinata. The sequence continues at coordinate 5,434 of WJFA01003372.1, read as the reverse complement.
TGTTGTCATAGTGCTACTAGACTCACTACATTGAAGCAAGGGGGAAAAATCATCCAACACTGAACTCCCTTCCTCAGTTTCCAATCATCACTTATACACTTTGTTTTTGTATGCACTTGTTTCTGTTGAGATCCTCGTTAGTAATTAGTTGCTACACTGCTGGCTGTCAGTTTTTAAAATACGACGCATTCAACACGTAAGGGGGAGACCCATTAGTCAGATCTTACCGTCGTCATTATATTGACCAGCTCAACCTAGCCATCTTCCTCATGGTGGTACCACAGTCTTAGAGATGTGTATTGAAGCTACCGATTCATGACAAGTAGTCTACGTCCGTAATCGTTCTCTACCTTCTTGTTCAACTTAATGGAGACGTAATAGTGAAACTGCTCTTTTTTATATTCCTTGTTGTTTGGCCGACTACCGTTTTGTGTACGTTGTTGGGACCAGACAGTAAATTAATTGTAGGATAACACGCGCAGCTGCACTGCATTGCCGAGAAGGAGAAACATTCTGTATAGTGTTATGTTTTGCTGGAAAATTTGAACGTGAAGAAAAGTGCATTGTTGCATCGGCCCATGAAATTGGCTTTGTCTCCCAATCAACGCCCTACAGCGATAAATTTCTTCGCGTCCGTTCCACTACTATAGGAGAGAAAAAACAGCGCGGCGGACGTTCCCTTGTTTTTTCCCGCCATTCTCCACGGTCCCTCCGACTGTCCACACGCTTCACAACTTTACTAAGTTTCTTGTACCGTGCCACAAAACAGTGCACTACATATGGACGGGGTCGTCATCACACGCAAGTCCAAGGCGTTCCGAATCTGTCATAGTGTCAAACATTATGTACGGTAGAATGTCGTATGAGGTAGAATTAAATGGAAATTAAAAGGGATGGCATAAAAAAATTGTCGACAACTCGGATCTGATTTAGTGCGGCTGGCGATTCGAGCGTGAATCCATTGTTGTGTCCACCGTCATCCCAGTGAATTGAGAGAATTGTGCAAGGCTTTATCACTATTACTTCATTTATTTATCTCTTTCTGATTCAACATTGCAATGCCAACTAATTTGATGCGGTTTCCTCTTTCGGGGATATTCCGATAATCCTCACCGCACACCGCACCAATTCCCCTTGAAATGTCAATGAAGGGTTTCACTCTGTTCTGGCTGTTGCGGGCGCTGCAAAATATTTTCACTGGGGGGAAAATAATTGTGTGTATGTAATAACTCTGCTAAAATTCAGAAAGTTTCTTCATGCACTCATGAAATGTGCCTTGCGCTGTTGTTGCTGGTGCAATGGAATTCATTGTCATGCGCACATAGCAATTCACCCACATTATGTACGTCATGGCAGCAGTGCGCATTATTATGGTAGCCCATTAACATGTTTAGCATCAGTCACCTTTGAGAGGAACTGACACATTGACACAGACCGTAATTATCATTGTTAACGCCGGTGTTGTTATTGTTGTTTGGGCTTGAGAGCGTGATTTAAATTATTAGAGACCAGGAAGGATGTGGCTCGTTTCCACCCTCCAAGTTTCCTCCTCCTCCTCCGCCCTTTTGGTTGAAGATAGCCGTGTAATTCTTCAAATGGATGCTAATTCTGTAATACTTTTCCCTCTGTACAAGACAGTTACAAGGAGCTTCATGTTCCACCACCATACACGTAATAGATATGCAACTATTGAGTCTTTTAGCTCAGCCAACAAACATCAATATGTTACACATTTCTCACTCTCACTTTTATTTATCTACGCTCAAGCCTTTTTGTGAATGAGGAGCGACCACCCTGCGCACACTATGAATCAGCCTCGCCTTCCTCAATCATAATTCGACGGAATAACATTGCCCGGTAAGCTCTCACATAGTACTAATGAGCGAATTAATTCCTGTCATTCTTACTATTCCCACTGGGATACATAACATAGGAAGTTGGAGGATGTTAGCCATGCAAATGAGACCCGGCGTTATGAGTGTTACTTGAATATGCAATACTGTAAGATGGACTGCGGAAAATGTATTAGAATTTAATTAGTTTCACTTTTTCCACTTCCCCGACGACGTCGTTGTCCTCCCGTCAGTTGGGGCGGAGTGCAGATCATGTATTATTCCTCTATAGTGATTCTCAAACAGCGGCGGGGATGGACTAAAGCTGGTTCCACCGTTCACCGTACATCCATGCAAATGCGTACACTTTTGGGGGAGAAATCTTATGCGTCATTACGGAATTGGATTTCAGCTCGGCTACAAATTTAGCTCACTCACAACCTTATTATCACATATTAGCTGGGGAATTTTCTATGGGCTTTTGCGGAAGTTTTATATATAAGGAGGATTAAAATAGTTTGGTCGTGGGTTGTAAATCCTGAGTTTAAGTACTGCACGTGCATACTAAAAGAGCTTCCTTTGTGGAGGGAACATGATGGCACCCACGCCGAAACTTAACGCCACATCACATCCGCTCTCTTTTCCTTCTTTGAATCATCTTGATAGCATGAGCAGAAACCGAGTCTCCCTTCTGTCACTCCAGCCCTCTCTAAGTATTTTCATCTTAATTTCACATCATAAGAAAATCCCTCAAGATTTTTGACACTGTTTGTTCTTGACTGACTGACGCTGTGAGTCCCCCTTCTCTCTCTCTCTCTCTCTCCATCGTAGTGCGTGTCAAGTGAACAAGCATGAAATTCTTTGTTCATTAGTGAAGCCATCGCTCTTCCACCCTCGCGCCTTATAAGAGCACCAAGGAGGACGGTCGTCGTACTTTAATTCCTTGAAGATGAGCTACCTTCAAATCAAAAATTTTCCTCTCATCCCGTTCCGCTTCAAATTTTTAAGTGTGTATGAGTGTATGTGGACGAGAGTTGGGCGGAAGAAAATGTTGGAGATTTTTGCGAGGCGACAGATTTTTTTGGAACTTTTACCACCCGCTGGGATTGTGCTCACCCCTTTGGATTCAGGCAGTCTTTGAATGGGTCTTTGTCCCTGGCAGTTGAAATTATTAGGGCTGGATACGAGGCTCATTATTTTTGAGGAAATTATAAGAGGCTACACTTGAATCGAGAAAGTTATTTATGAGGAGACTCCCTGCTGGAACTCTGTCACAACATGGGAGTACAGTGAGGTGTTCATGTTAGGATTGAGGTATCTTCTAGCTGTCCGAGTCTCTTAGACAGTTGAATTGGTCATTCGTCATGTTGATCGACCATTGGAATTTTCTACCTCTACCACACGACATGAGCAATATCTTAAAGAAACTTGAAATTTTTGTAAAAACACATGACAAAGTGTTGTTGATTTTTGGTCCCGGAAGCATGAAATAATTTGATGATGCGCAAGATTTTTGGGTAGAAAGATGGGCTTCTTAGTGGATTTTAATGAAAACCCTCAGGTTACTTTTAGACGCTACGCATGGGCCTGATTTGGCTAAGGTGAGCAAGCTTTTTAGGGTAGCGAGTTAAGTGGATGCAAATTTTTCATATGAAGCGGCTCATCGTGTGGAATCCGTCCAGCTTTTCCTGATTTATGGCTGTGGGATCGTCATCTTATGAAGACGATGTGTAAGTTCGTGTGTAACAATTCAACGTGGCGGCAGTGTAGCCTTGAGGACATGGACTTGTGTTGTCTTAACTAATTCATCTACAGTGGCGGGCCTTTGAGCTTTGTCTTAATTGGACAATACTCACCACCAAACGCTCAATTCAGAGCTATTAATCAAGTCGGTCAGGAGCTGCTTGTGCATTAACTTATTGTTCTTGCGCATGCAAGTTCATTTCGCAACCTCCCAGCTGGCTCCACTACTGTTTAGGTTGGGCGGAGATGATCTTCAGGAGCGCATCTTCACCACGTCGGCCCGCATTAATGGCTCATATCAACAAAGTCCATTACCGGCTAATTGCGAGCAAGTCCGCAGTTCCAATTAATATTGTAGGCTGATGCAGACACCAGAAGAGTGTGCGTACGACGCAATTAAGCCCTCGGTGTGGTTGGGTTTTGGGGAAAATTAACTTCCCACGTGCGTGGGTCCATGTGATGGTTATAGAAGCATCTGCAGAACAGGACGAAAGTGAGACAAGTTGGTGGTCGTCACCGCAGCAGAAGCGGCGGCGGCGGCTGTACCAACATTTTTGGGGATAATTGGACTTAGAATGATGATGACGAGGGGGGATTGTTGAAGATCCCATTCTACTCTACTCCGTTTGGTGGATAACACGCAATTTTGCAAATAAATATTATGGTGCTTGCGTGAGTAAGAGTGCTAAAGTAGCACAGAGATCCCTCATTTTCTTTCATAACAGCACGCAAAATATTATTATTGTTTAGCTAAGAATGAGTGGGGGGAGGAGGATGTTTGAGAAGATTTCCAGGTAATTTTCATGTAATATCCTTCCTTGTTCAAGCAAGGAAGAAAATTGAGCAGCAGCAAGTTTACATCGAACAACAAACAATGTTGTACTAGCATACTGACATGAAGACGAACATTGTATGCAATTCCCAGTTGTGTGATGGAACATAGTGCAACACCGAGTGCACTATGGAATCAATTTTCCCAGTGTAAAAAATCCCATCCGTCAATCAAAGTCGAAGTGACTTTGGAGCCAGACGGGCCTTGCGCTGTCAACTCACCCAGTGCCCCATCGAGCGCAAGTGAAATTGGGATGTACGAGTGCCAGTACCATCACCACCCGCAAAGTCACTCCTCTCTTCCATTCCCACGTTGCATGAAGGAATTCAACTTTTAAACTCCAAATGAACCGACTCACGACTGCCTCGTATATAACCAATGTATATATATATACATGTATATCTGTGTGCAACACAAGATTAATTTAGCTGAAGAAGTTTCCCTTAATTGAGCATTCACATTGATCAAAAGGGTGCGCTGATGCGCCTGCTCATTTACTGACTCCCATCGCTCAGTCATGTTGCTTTTAGCTGCAGCACCTCTGGCTCTCAGTCAGTATGAGGTTACTCTAATGACTTGAACTGACGTATAACACCGTATACTTGGCATGCATGCAAGTGTAAGTCATTCTCCGTTATTAACTGTTAATTGCTGGTCGGATATGGACAAGGATTTTTTATCAAAAATGTGTATGAAGTACATACACCAAACTACTCACGGTACCGTCAATGTTGAAATATCCTGATTCTCATTAACATTGGCTTTTGATTTCCCCCCATCCCTGCCATAAGGCCGTCTGAGTGGGTTGGATATGTTATGGATATTTGCGTTACATTTACTAATCTACCGAGCAAGTGGTATACGCTCCAGACGGTAGATTTTCATCACGGTTATCCAGTTGCTCGTAGATTGGATTCGGGAGCTTGTGGATTCTCAGAAAACTTGGATGCCAAGGGTTGACTTTTATCATGCCCACCGGGAAAACACTTAAAAATGTGAGACAAAGACCTCTGAGGGTTACTTAACT
>WJFA01003371.1:0-13061 GCA_009870155.1 Pseudobourletiella spinata | reverse complement strand
AATATGATATCACAAAAGCAATCGAATACCGAGTACTTGGAATTAAACTTCCATAAGACTACATGTCAAACTGTGTGTTGTATATGCATAGTCGGCGAATGAAAGGATACTTTTCTGAAAGGGTGGAGAAATCTAGTCAGTCAGGACCAGGAGACATGAAATCTGAATAGGATGATCAATGTAGTGTCCACAACGGATCGACTCGAGATTTTTAGAACATGTAACCCACCCCTAGCATACACTAATCCTGAAGTATTTCGCTAAACTGACGCCTCGTTTCGGAAATTTTCATCGAAAAAATTTCGAGGAAATTAAATGTGGGATTCCCTTTAGGATTTTAATCCCGTTGATAATTTTCAAAGTATTCACTCCACAATGTGTTAAATGATTGAAAATATCAACTTTTCGGTAGTATAATGATCACTTGTGCTGAAAATCGTAAACCTAGCCGTTATTACTGAAGATATGCACTACTTGGGCAAAACTTTTACATAAATCAAAACAATTCAAAAATCTTATTTTTTTCATTTTCTGTAGGTTTCCCGTAATTTCTTATTCTAAGATTCAATTCTTCGAAAAATTGAATTTACTGAAATTTTAATGCGGAGTGAATTTTTGGAAAAGTAGCAAAGGCGGCACCATTGGGTGCATTAAAATCCTTGTAGGGTATCCTTAGTTAAAGTTCCCAGAAATTGTATCGGTGAAAACTTAAATTTGAATATTTTCGAAACGAGGCGTTAGTTGAGCAAAATACTTCACGGTGAATACGTGCTAGGGGTGGGTCAGATGTTCTATCAATCTCGAGTAGATCCGTTGTGGACACCAGAATGACCCTCCTATTGAGACACAATGCTTGGCCTTAATGATCTGTTGACCCTGACAACGTGTACATGTGATCCATCTTTCAAAGGGATGTCGGTGGTAATCGTTGACATCAATCCCAAGCCCAGGATCCAGAGATTTCTGCCAGTGATCCGATCTCACAATGAGATTCCAGATTCCAGTGACCAAGCCTTTTGTGCCTTCACAACGACTTGTATAATATGCGGGTGTATCCCATGCAACACTATTCTCTAATGGCTATATAAACTCTATGCCCTCGATCATGGGGATGTTCAAGTCTTCCGGTGTCGTGTCTCCGTTGCGTTGCTTTGCCTCTCGCTTCGCTCTCGCCTCTCATCGATTCACGTAACGTAGTACAACAAAAAACCTTTCATTTTGAGGAAAGACGAGTAAAAGGTAGGGAGGTAAACTTGAAAGTAAGCCTGTATAGCGTTGTCCCGACGGATTAATCCAAGACACGCAGGAGTGTCCCGGTTTTCCGGAAAGTTAAACTTTCCACTCACTCACTCGCATTTTAGGATTCCTGAAACAGAATAGTTTAGCCGATTTTCTGTAGTCCGCGGTGTACTCAGTATGAGAAGAGTAAGCTCAATTCCCTCTGTCTGTCTCACGGGTCTATTTGCATCTCATCCGGAGACTGTTTGGCTCCATCATCAGTAGGATTAGGAAGGAACCATCTGTGAAAGAGGAGGAGTGGTCGCAGTGGTTAGATTTAATCCTGGCAGGAGAGGGATATCATGAAATGTACAAATTTCCTAATTATAAGAGGGTCCCAAGACGAGGGTATCATACATCTTCCGTCTTCCCCGCCCACCCTATGGTCTCCTGGTGCTGAGGGAAATGAATGTGCCTACACGTGCCGGTGAAACTGAAACCCTGCTTGGAGTATTTACTTTAAACGACTGCTATTTTTTGACAGAAGCTCCTCTGCGTAATCCGGGACGGAGAGAGAAAGAGAGAGAGAGATGAACCCAAGGCTGTTTTTAACAACAAAGTTAGGTATTTCCTCAAATTGTCAATTCGGTACAATTCTAGCGGCATTTTCGACTGACAATTATAGATCCAATTCATTGTGTTCACGTTGGTGACTGAACACGCACAAATAGTGGAGTTAGGCTAAAAGCAGAAATGTTTCGTCCTTTCGCTGAACTGAGTAAGTGGTTGTGCTCAGGTTTAATTAATGACGAGGAACCTCACATAGACATAAGTTTAATGCAACGGAACCGGAACTATTTGTTTATGATGAACCGAAACGGAATTGTATCTTCGGGTTAATATTTACGGTATGATATTGTCGTTTCATATACCTTACGATGTGAGGTTCAAGTTTTGCTTGAGAGGACTCGTACACATATAATACACATGGGAGTATCCCTTGTTCAGTCTGTTTTGGGTGGAGTGTAGATGTGTGGTAATGGATGCGGAGGGATCAAGAAGAAGGATAACTACCATTATGCTTTGAATTGGATAGTGACAGAGGCGAGAATTCTGGGAGCGGGCCGGGTGGAGATTGACGAGGGAAGTATCGCCAATTTTACATGCATCATTTCTCACCCGGGACTGGCGGCCCCAAACGTCACTTGGTTCTACAATGACATCCCCGTCAAGCAAAGTTCAGCCATCCAAGGAGGGATCAACATTGAGACGGAAAAATCCCTTTTTAGCACAGTTTCCAAACTAGTCATTGTCAGGGTGGACCCTAGGAATCAGGGTAAATATTCCTGCGGCGGCCCAGCCATTTATCCTGCCTCCGTGGTGCTCCGAATTTTTTCCAACCGTAAGTTACTCCCCACAGGGATTTAAATTCATCTAAGCTACATACATGTATAGCAGTTGTACACGAAACGTTACGGATGGCATTCTTACATCCGATCCCGCCCACCCTGTCAGGAGTCCCACATTTGTTATTCCTCGGCTAACACTCCGCTAAGTGTTATATGGGATGGGAGTCACGGCGAGATTTCCTTCCCACTTTAATGTTGAAAAACATCAAGAATAATCTAAAGTGGCAGAATAATAATGATTATTGTAGTAAGCGGTTAAAAAATGTATGGAAACTTGGTGACGGCGACTTATTATCATCATCATCTCTATTATTATTCCAAGTCAGCCGGAGTGACGATGTTTTCTTAGCACTTTGAGTCTTGGCCAAACATGTTTTGATACAAGGGGAAGAACCGATACTTGGCGTGGTAAACTTGCTGACGGTTCGGAATGACTTGTAGAATCTCCTAATCAATTCAAGTGTTAGTGGGTGGGTGGAATAAAATTTGAAAGTAATGAACCGGAGTGCTGGACTCAATGAGAAGATTCCCATATGGAAGGGACGACTCTGAAAAAGAAGGGGAGTTCTGGATCCAATCTGGAACTCTGATGAATAGGTGGGCGCGCGCCTGTTGGACTTGCCGAACAACTCACTCAATGAGCCTTTATTCATGCACGAATCCATTAAAGAGGCCATTTACTGTTCGGGGAGGATCGGTTTGGAGAATCTCCTGATTTTTCATCGCTCCCACCGCCCAAACCCTTCCCATAATGTACTCACTCTCTTTCGAACATCTCCTTCCCGTTCCCTCTCCATTCTCGCTTCAGTCTTATTGCCCTCCATCAATTTCCTACGTCGCGTAATAAATAAATTTCTCTCTTCATTTCCTTCCACAGATTCAGGTCACGGGGATGTGAATGAGCTCGTCTCAGCAGTATCAACGGCAAGCTCCTCCGGGCTGAGGGACAAGGGTGGAGGAACATGGTCAGCGCTTGTTATGATCCTGTACCTCGGCTCCCAACATCCTTCAATGACGCTTCCCATCACCATTCCATTTTTCATAGCTGACCTGAGACCTCATATCAAGATCCTTCATCGTACGCTGAAAGAGTTGTAGCGTTAGTAGTACTTACATCATAGTTGTACCCGGCAAGGAGCTAAAACTGATGTAATTTAGTGCCTCGACATGTGAAGGCGGCATAAGTTGGGTAAGAATTCTTGTAGGTTTGATAAGTAAATGAAAAGAATTGAGGCTACTGCTGTATGAGGGTGGGAAAGAGCAACTATGTATTGGAATGATCGGGAAAGTTCGACACTGGCCGCGTCGTCTTTAGTGACATGTGCCCCATTTCCGACTATTTTGAGTGAGCGGAGTAGTGCCGTATTTGGGACTTATTTTGAGGCTCCAATGCTCTAATAATGATTTACAGCTCTCCCCCCGCAGGGCTACAGGGAATGTGTAAGTAAGGGAAGGTGGGGGAACGGCATGTTGTTATGCCATATACAGATATACACTCTCACACATACGTCTATGTACCACAGCTGATGATATTGGCCCAGGGCTATCTGGTCATTTTTAAGGCCGTCATAAATTTTCCACACCATTTTATTAGCTCTGAACCGGGCGGTGACTGTATGCTTACGTTTCCCAATGCTGTTCCAACCATATATGTGATGGGATGATGGGAACTTTGAACCCGGTGCTGTACGCTGACTTTTCCCTCTGTAATTACTTTTTTAAAGGGCCACTTTTTTGTAATTGGATACTTTAAGTTCTGATATAAAGCTCGTTCCCTCTTCATTAAATATTTACGTTCCAGTGAGGCTCCACACAAGGGCAGTGAAGACGAAGTAGATTACTTGTGGTCTTATTCATAATGAATGCGGGGGTTACAAGTGGGTCAAGAACTCTTCATCTTCCTCCGTATTATTATCTATAAAACCAGGCGGGTTTCACACGCAGTATCATCAGCAGCAGCAGCAACAGCAACAACAACAACAACAACAACAGCGGTCATTGAACATCTCCTGTCTCCCTCGCCTCCTCTTTTCTTGCTCTGTCACATTCGGACCGGATTCAGACCCGCTTCGTCTCCTCCTTACAACCCATATGCCCGTCTTAGGTGGAGNACATTCGGACCGGATTCAGACCCGCTTCGTCTCCTCCTTACAACCCATATGCCCGTCTTAGGTGGAGAAAGGATTGTACCCTGCTGTGATCACGTTGAAAACCGGGGCTGAGTTACGCGTAACCGCACCTTCCCCAGCCGCCCAACCACCGCTCGCATGACTCTGTTAACTTTCCGTCTTGCCGCGTAAGTTTACAAGTGCTGTGGAATTTCCACGTAGTGCTCACATGTTTCCGGTGCATACTTGTATATACTAACAAACACACACACACACACACACGCTATAATAACTTATGATCTCAGCTGCTCGTGCCGTACATTTACTACTACTCCTTGGCGCACAAACTTCTCCGTACTCCACGTGGCGGAGGAACAACCTCTGTGGAAGTCCGCATGAACGTCAGGGAATAAGCTGCAGTATGATCCAGTTCCAACGACGTCACATAATCAACCTTTTACGGAGTTACATTCTCCACTGTTGGTACTGGTGCCATCACCTCCGCAATGCACCGCTACTTTGGTGACGAAGTGACGACCGATGACGACAGGAGAGAAAATTGGGAGTTATATGTGAATTCCTTCAATGTTATTGCCAAAACTGGGGTCTTTATTCCTTCCATGAGTAAAACAATTAAAGCTTGTAACGGAAATTCTCTGGAAAATCTTTCTCGTCTTTGTCTTATTCTTCGTCTAGTTACAATAGTTGTATGTATATACAGATACATATTTATACATATATATATATATCTATGTTCATATCTTAATGTATACGGGTGGCTAGATCGCTATATTAAATGATATCTGAGAAATGATTTGTAACATTTCTATAGAATATATATAGAGGGGGAAAGAGAGTAGGTGGGAGAGAGAAAACTGTTCTCCACACTTCACCTACCTCACACACTCTCTTTCTCTGTCTGTCTGTCTTTGGGCGTTAGAATTTATGGGAGAATATTTTTCCACGACATCGAAATCCTCTCCTCCACACCCGTCAAATGTGTATACATGTCCCGCTCCAAGATTTGTAGCACTCTTTGAAAATAGTAAAAAGTTGAGGCTTTCACTTGTTTTTAAGCGGATTATAGAGGAATGAGGATGACGAGGAGGACGGGGACGACCAGGGGTATCACTGAGCCGTATCACGTTCCCTTGTGCAGAGGTAGTTGCTGTAGTAATAGTGATAGCTGTAGTAGTAGTAGGAGCAGTGGTAAGACTGGTAGTGGAAAGTTCGAGGAAGAGTTTTTATCTTGCACAACAGGCCCTGTGTAAGCCCTTCTTAAGGTACATCCATTCACCCTTCCCTCTGATGTCTTTCAATATTTCCTCGAGACAATCAAATATCCTCAGTTTGATGCGTCTTATTATGATTTATTATCCGATCCTGTAACACGTACAACCGACTTTTCTGCCCTTGTCGATGGAGTCGAAGGATTCCTCTTCTTCTTCCTCCTTTTCTTCCTTCACGTCTCCCCCACCACCAACACCACCACCACCGCCGCAAAATCTCTCAAACACCCACTCATATTCTTCCCTTCACCTCACTCACACACATGCTGGTACAACACATGTGCATAATACACAGTCGTCGTTCCAATCTCTCTCTGTTGTACGTATGCTTACTGCGGTTTTCCGCCCGGTGCTCGGGCTCATACCGAGTCCTTTGTCACAGAGACTATAACTATGAGCCGGGGAGCATGTTCATCCGCAGTGGTGGTCCACCGGAACCACAAGAAAGTATAGGAGGAGGACTCTATACTACTATTACAACTACTAGACACTTTGCTCTTGTGGGAAGGGGACGAGCCGGTGGAATGTTGCCGTAGACAAGTGAGTCCTCTCCTTTGAAGATATGACGAGGGCCTCCTTGTGTGTGTGTGTGTGTGTGTGTGTAAAAGCTAGAGTGTATATATCATGTTGTAGCACGAGAAGAAAGGGAAATATTTGTGGAGTAATTTGACGGGCCACAGATGGTTGTCAGCTTGCAGGAGGAGGAAGGGAAGGGATGAAGGTGGTGGGGTGAAGTAGGAGCACAAACACGGGTAAGACCTGGAGAAGGGAAGAGACGACACACCGCTAGACTATACCGCATCACCAACCACCACCACAACTTCACCATCACATTGATTCCTCATGGAAATCCTCTCTGTCAAATGTATATCAAACATTATCACATGCACACTTTACAAAGACATTCACCCACACACAAGTTTACTCATGCACACCAACAGACACGCACACACATCATGTCACAGAGGGGGACGAGCGAGAATTCTTTCGCAAAAATTATCTTCGACTTTCGTCGTCTTCCTCTTCCTCTTCTTTACTTAGCCCTACACTACTTACTCCTGTGTGACAGGGAAGGGATGTGTAAAGTGTATAGATTTGGGGGAAGAAGGTCCATCCCACGGATTCGCAGTGGAAAACTAATCCCGAGTACGTCACTTATGCTTCGCCGTTTTTTTGGAACAAGGAAGCCTGGTGGGATTCACACTTTCCAACAGCCTCAACACATCCGGAATTATCTCCGTTCCAGTCCATCCGTGCGCAGGAACCGTTTGGAATTCAGGCCGTTCCTTCACTTCGTACAGGAGATATCCTTCTGTAATGCAAAAGAGAAACAAAAAAAAAGGTGGAACTATAGTCAGGATTTTCAGGGTCACCCTCTGCTCGCCCCCTCTCAGTCATAGACGTCACGGACGGAGCAGATGGAAATGGTGGGATGAAATTCTTACATTATAGAACTTACAGTGTGTTTACAATATCTATTGGATTCCCTCCACGTCTTCTCCATCCTTTCCGCCTCCTGCCCTCCGTGTATCACAGTTCCCGACGAAGGCTCAAGGCCGTGGAGCGAGTCCGTAAAACAAGCGATTCGGAGTGACGTCTTTGTGTAAAACATTGAAAATATACTGAACAAATCTTTTATACACTGTCCCTCACACTCGTCGTCAAAAAGTAATAACACACCCCGAGATGACGACGTGGAAACGTGAAGGATGAAAAGTACTGTACAAGTTTGATAAAGCGAGTCAAAACTCTCGTCCCGCACTGATCACACACAAACACACCGTGCCTGGGGTGGGCTTATCACCTGGTCAGATAGTGCGTCATGAGGATGAGGACTGTGAGGGCTATGGACGCCGTGGCTGTGGTTCCGAAGCCATGCTCTCCGTGCTGCATGGCTGCGGGATGCTCACCTGGAAATAATCAATCAATCATAATTGTAGTTCAATGAGGAAAATGTTTCCATTTCATTTCCCTTGTGCTTTTCAGCCTACCACTCAGAATATTTGCGAGAACAACTTGCTTTGGACTAACTCTCAGCATCGTGCCTCAAACACTGTAGTGGGAAAATTGTTTAATTTTTTTTCAATACTTTCTCAGTCAGGAGTCAAGTGGATTGAGATTTAGGTGAGCTGTTACTTGAGCAAAGGCTCTTTACAGGCTTTTAATCTTCATCATCCTAACATCACATAATCATGCATGTAGACATTTTGAGACTGGAGAGGCTCATGGTGGGATGCTCTCGACTCATTCGCATCTCTTCATGAGCGAGTGGAGACTTGTGTGCGTGCCAGTGTAAAATTGAGCCATCATTGCTCCCAGCGGAAGCATTTGAAAGGTCTCCGAAAAAGAGTTTCTCAAGGACCCATCGCACTACCAAGGCACACCGCCGAGCCGAGGACAACGAGGAAAGACGAAGAGACGGAGGAGGAGGTAGCTAGGTTAACGCCTGGGCTGGGGAGGACGGGAAAATTATGATATTTTTTTATCGAACTGAGAGAGTAAATTGAATGTGGGCCATGTGCCTTAATAATACTTGAAGGTGAAGATGTTAAATGTCAGGGAAGACTAGGAGGAGGAGACGCGGATACGGCAACGACGACGACAGAACGTAAAAGTTGTCGAGAGGTTTTTTCTAGGGTCCAAAAATACTGTACATAGTACTCTCCATACTCGGATGTATTCCGGGAGTCAGCAAAGATGTTGTGTGGAGTACAATGAAAATTTTTGAATACTTTTAGCCATGCAAAAACTACGACGGTCGTCCCCTATAGCCCTTCCACCTCCTCCTCGAAACAGGCTGGCTGACTGCCTTTGCTGCTGTGAGGAGTGTAAAAATGGTGGTGGCAGAGGAAAATTGGATGAATAGACTGAAAATTGCGGGATTTTTCTCTCAACTTCCTTCCTCCAGCTGTCACCAAATCACAATTTTATGACGCAACTGACTGTGACGAAATTACATTTTCTCATCCCTCATCCTTTGTTCGTTATAGCAGCTGGGACAGGGAGTAAGTAGTAGAAGTAGTAGGAGGGCGATGAGATGCGTTGTATGGTACGGCGGTGTGTTGTAGGAGCATTCCATTCCGCTCACCCATTTTTCCCGCACATGCCCTCACATATTCTGGAACGATGATAACGACTCGGCGGGACAAATCTGCGTGGGCATGTGGCATAATGTGCAGTGGGGCTCCGTATTGGAAATGACAAAGACGCGGACGTAGGGGAAAAGGGCAGAGAAGGGACATAATGTGGACTTACCGTTGAGAACATGGACCCACACACTGACTTGCTGGGCGTTGGAGGGGACGCAACTGTAGTTGCCCGAATCGGACGGGGCCGCTTTCGTTATGACCAACTTGCTCGTCGTTCCAGCCTCTGTCTTCTCCGTCTCGAGACTGATCCCGCCCCGGGGAGAGTTAAAGTCTACCAGGGTTGAGCCGTGATACCAGGACACCGAGCCAGCCGGATGAGAATGAATATTCACGGAGCAGGTTAAACTTATCATACTTCCAGTCTTCACATACACATCGTCTGGCCCCCATATCTTCGCTTGGGCCTCTGCTCGGAGTTCAACAAGAAGGAAACCACAATGCCAGACATTATTTAGTTCACACTACTCCCAGTCCTACTATGCACACGACCACCACCAACTTCTGCCATCCATTATCATTTAATACTTGGGGGAGGCACCACGACAGCGACGACAACAACAAAAACAGCATTACCATCAATAACCAGCCAACCACAGCACCGTGTACATAATAAAATTCGGTAGGTAAATTCAGAGTTATTCACCAGCTGGTCACAACGTCTTGAAAATTGACTTTTCTTTTTAATTACCATCACCCAGATGTCAAGCTCGTCCAATCCGGTAAATCTCCCCTCTTCGTTTTCGCTTAATGACACAAGCCGCGGATGTAGCATGCCAATCTCCCCCGGCCTAACCTATCCTCCCCACACGAGGACTTCACTCAACGGCAACAGTTGCTCCGTCACCGGTGGCTCTTACGGCGATATTGACATTAAGCCAAGGTCCAAACACACATCCAAACATTGCACTCCCACGGGTACATGCACACATACATACGCACACGTGAATACACACATCTACAGGCGGACAACTTGGGGAAGAAACGCCTCAAAGTCAGCCTTTTGGGAAAGCAACTCAAGACTTTTATCGAGTATTTAATGTTAGTGAAATGGTCGATGCCTTCAAAACTAGGGCGGCTGGATTCCGGGCCGGCCGTGACAGGGAGGCATGCAAATAGCAAGTCCGGATGGAAAGTCCATCCGTCCGAGACTCTGTGAGACATGGTGAAGTCGGGAAAGGACGTCAGGAGCAGACTAGAGTACATAATTAATTTGTTCCGAACAAATTATGTACCTATATATCCGCACAAATGACTCTTATCCGCCCGTCCATGTCATGTCCTCCACCATGAAATTACTTGGGCACATTATTTCCCAATCAACTCGACCCACACACATACTACTACTACTACTACGACTTCAACTACTGCTACCACTAACTCATACCCTCGTCCTTGAGTGGAGGTACTCTCTGACGTCAGCCTGTCTCACTCAGTCCGACATTTTCGATGCATTATTCTCCAAAATACACTCCTTTCGATCTCGTTCCTAGCATGCTGTCAAGTTTCAAACTCGGATCACTAACCAGGTAACTGATCCGAGAGAATTCAGCTTCGGGATTTGGGGAAACAATTATTATTGAACGTAAATTAAATTAAATTACATACAATGGGATCCGTGAAGGCGCCCTGGTTCCATCCTTTCAGAGGATGTAAAGGACGAGTCTTTAATGTAAAGCGGGTGGAAATAATGCGGTTGTGTTAATATTCAGATAGCTCCATCTCAATAGCAATTCCCTTAATCTAATCAACTTTTCCTCGGTAGACGAACAAAAGAGGGGGAGGGGTGAAAAAGTGTGTATTGGAACCCAGGGAGCATGCTCATAAGTGTGGAAGTATCTCCATCAGCACTTTCAATCTACTTTCCCCACTGAGTTTCAATATGCACTGTATTACGAATACGTGCATGAAATAAGTGCACCCGGCTTCAGGCTCAGCGGGACCTCCGCCATGGGTGAGGTCCGCAATGTGCTAACGGCAACATAGTAGATTGTGGCGGGAGTTGGTGTAAAAGCAGATGGAATTCTATGGTAATCATGACTGTATACTGTTCAGCCGTTTCCATTCCATACTATGAATTCAGGATCTTCTCGACCCCGTGAGATTTTTTCATTCAAAAAACTGTTATATCTACATAAGCATAATGTAATGATTTTCCTAACTCCATGGGTTGTCTCCATACAGCCCGGTTATCTCCACGAACCACACGGACCAATTTTTTCCATAATAATAATAATCTCTCCCCGCTTGCTACCACAACCCCATCTTTGCTCTGACGAGACCGGATGTGTCGAGACAGTATAGTGAGGATGCACCAATATGGATGGTCATACCGACTCCTGCTCACGTTCAGGAACCCCCAGAGGTTCAGACACGAGAGGAGGAAGCCAAACGCACACGTAGACTCATGTTACAAGGGACTGAGTGAGTGAGGCGCAGGTACATTGCCGTGTCCGCACTCCTTGCACACGCAAACCTACAACTACACCGCCGCAGACACATGGATAAAACTATGTACAACTATGCTATTGCGGGAGCTACTACAGTTCTGTACATGCGACACACTCAAATAGACATCACCATGCATGCACCACGCATAGACATATATGTATACCGTCGTTATTCACAGACACATATGACGGTCCACGCAGTCCAAATTACTTCATATAGTCGTTCTTCTTCGCCGCCGCCGCCACTACCACTAGCATCATTTTATTTCCCCCATTATCTTCCGTCATCCCATAGCTTTATGTACCTTTCTTCCGCTCACTACTCGTCGTACAAATACTCTGATGATCTAGTCCCGTCCTCGCCATACATCCAGTTCCACGGTAATACACGGAGGAAAGAACCGTTGCCAATTACCCTCGTGCTTGCCTATTTATGTTGGATGGAATCACCGTCGTTTCAGGCCCTCGGACTCATCCATCACAAGTGCCACGTGCCCGGGACGAGAAGAACTAATACGGTACTTCCGCAGGCCACTCCAATTCCCTCCGGCCACTAATAAGCCATACAGTCTAGAGATATAATGGGCTTAAAATTCCAAGGTGTCCAGGCTCCGAGGGAAGTCCTCTGTATATGTCTAATGGGGATGATAGTGAAGGGGGAAGAAGGGAGTAAGAGAAGAATTAATGACATTTTCTATTCATACAATGCAATATTTTGCACATCTACCAGGAGCCAAATCGCTCATTCACATACACACACACATACCCAGTTGCGGAGGGGCCGAGCGTACATATGGTGTTCAAATGGAAATGAAGACACTGGAGAATTGCCATTAAGCAATTTACTATTCCCTCCTTCTCCTCTCGCTCATCCTATTCCCTCACATTCCGACCCTTCCAGCTCTTTCCTATTTTCTTAATGCATGACTTTATTCTTCTTCTTCTTCCTAGTCGTCGTCGCAGTCGTATCCCTCATCCTATTCTTCTCCTTCAAAGCAACCTGGGAATTTTCTCACCAGGATTCATGCAAGTGACTATGAATATTTGAGTCCTTGTTCTTCCCGCTAAATCTCCATAGTCTTCTAAATTCCAGTGTCGCTTTAAGCCCTCACACTCTTGCTCAGTCTTGTGCACACACCCTCACATACATACACTGCACTGTGTGTGCCTCCTTCCCACTTTCTCACCCCACCTCTATCTCTTACCATTTCCTAACGACCTCATACCTATTTCCCTGTACTCTCATTCATACCATTTTATTCTGCCATATGACTCCCTATACTCCCCCCTCTTTCTTTTCCCCGGCCGTGCTGAAAAGTTGAATTGAGACATTGGAAAAGTGGACTTTTCCCACTAAATCAGGAACTCCCTCGCCCCCTTTCACATGGGACTCCGACTCCACTCCGGTATTACGTTCAGGCGGAGAGCTAATAGTCGCTCC
>WJFA01003370.1:0-13073 GCA_009870155.1 Pseudobourletiella spinata | reverse complement strand
ACGCACACTGTTATGCCCGCACATTCGCACGCAAATGCTAGCTAATCCGCCGGAGTGGCTTAGCGCGACTGTCTTCTCCACATTACAGAGCGGCTGACGTCATTTGTATACATATTCAATTTACCTCCACTCAGAACACACAACCTATAGTTTTCCCCAGAAAGGTAAGGTGGCCGCCCCACCAACTTGCGTCATCACCACCCGCCTCCGAATTTCCACGTGCGAGGTTCCGTGGCGCCCGAAATGATTATTTTTGATTCGTAAATTGAGGGAAATTTGACACATCGGAAGGGGTGACTCACTTACGCTCCCATGAAAATTATAAGCCCACAATAATATGGTAGTTTACAAAGGAGCTACAGACCGGTCCAATTAGCGCTGGCTGGACTCACGGGGAGTAGCAATGGTCGTACTACCAAAAGATGTTATAAATAATTACTACAGCCCCCTTCCCCACTAGCCCGAACATATATAGTAGTAGCCAAAGACAACGTTCGTATTGATTTGAAACGTGCTTTTGTATGGAGCCACGGCACGAGCAGGCCGGGTCATTGTTCGTGATGACTGGATTGAATCGAGCATTAAATATTACGACGGGCTCGTGGGAAATGTAATAACAGTTCAAGAAAATTGACACGGGTAAGAGGATATGGAGTCCCGGGCTCGCCGACCCATTGTATATACTTCACATATTGTATGTATACGTACTTCCCCGTAACACAGAGTGATGTTGGGTATGCTCAAGTGTCCCAATTCCAAATTGCTCCGCTCTCCCGTTTCGAAAGATCCAAGAATAAAAGTCGGAGTTGGATAAGGTTGAAATAAAAACTGGAAGATGGGGGGGGGGGTGGGAAGTGGGTTGGATGGAGGTGGAACTTTTGTGTACGAAAACTTCAAAACCCCCGGGTGGATTTCTCTCCGCCCGGATCCTATGTCAAGTTCACTCTTATTGTAAAAATGAGGACATGTGGATAGCTATTGTGTGGATGGAGGAACCAGATTTGTCGCACGAACTGAGGGCAAAACGATGAAACTGGAACGGGGGAGGCTAATGAAATCGGCTGGGACACGCACGGAGTTTTGATATTATTTGTGCGCTGGGCGGGGGAATGACTATGAAATCTGACGGGCATCATTGGAGATAAGGTGACACGGAGGCCACTACAGCCTTTCCTCCTTTCACCCGAGCAGACATAGTTAAACCCCGGGCCGCTCTCAGTTATGTAACTCATTTTTCATACAAAGAGTAAACAAGATCCAAGAGCTTAGTGCTCAAGCCTTTATGAGCTACTTGTGACACTCTCCTTGGCTTACCCATGAGTAAGTCCAGTGACTATAATGCACTCATTTATCAGCTTACGTTGACGAGGACAGATGGGTGACATAGTCAAATCTGATGAGTTTGTAACTCCCGCTAGCAACGTAGGGGTTTTCATATCAACCTTTCCATACTAAACGTTATGACCTTTGACAGGTGTCCTTACCGCAGAAGTCCCGAGCAACTCCGTAAAATACAGTTTCTGAGGAAACCACATGAGTAAAAGAGTAATTAAAATTCGTTTGAGTAAATCTGAGGTAAATTTGACATCAAAGCTGACATACCAAATTGGGAAAAATTTTTTTTGAAGCAGTCAGTCTTTACCGCTTCATGAATTACCGCAATTCTGAAGCCAAACTACCACGTAGTTCCCTATATATAACTGTTTCCAAGTCTTCGATAAGTATTCAATCATTTTGATTCGTAATATTTTACCGCCATTTTATTCAGCCATGTTCATTCCCATCATCACATGTCCAACATTTTACCGCGTAGAATTCTTTGCTTACATGATATGCCAAAATGCGAACCGGAGATTTTACCGTTTTTCAAACGCAATTTTTACCGCCATTTAGTCAATCTCATGTGCTGACAAAGACATGCCACTGATTACAACAGTTGTCATGTGCTAACAAAGAAATGTCCAAAGATTACAACAGTTCAAAAATATTATCTTCCCAAAAGACCCTACGGCGGATCACGCCGCAAAAATATTTGCTACCGCGGAAATTTCAGAAAAACGTTCAACCACATCAACATCTCACCTATTAATTCTGAAAATACATTACCGAAAAATGCACAACCTCAAAATCTTACCTGACAATGCATAACCCCAAAAATCCTACCGCAAAATACACAACCCCAAAATCCTACCGCTTCACTTGCAAGTCAATAAAATCTCATCCGAAAAATACACATAACCCCTAAATCCTACCGCTTCAATACACGCCAGTAAAATCCCATCCGCAAAGATCGCACGTAGTCCCACTCACAGGCCAAACAACAAGCAGCCCCCGCCGTGAAACCTCATATCAACACTGTAAATCTCGCTACTAAAATAAAGATGGCGGACGTTCTCAACCCAATCCACAGCAGTCACACTGTGCACACATCAACTCTCCCCATCATTTACCTATCAGGCCTCCCAAAACAGAAAGAGTTCCACATAAAAACCAATGCAGTCCAACTCTCGCCACCGCACACCATCTAAAAACAACCCCATTCACAGTAATGTCAAAGCACACATTCGCATCCCTTCCTTCATTCCTACGTATGGAAACCCCACAATTTAGCTAGGCAGACTTGTTCAAAGCTACCACCACCACCACCACCGCCAACAACAACAACAACAGCCGCCCAAGCTGTCAAACCTACTGTACTATGCTACGTCCCTCGCCAATACCCGTCTTTTCATCTACAGACTCTCACTTTGCCAGCGAGGTTTTTTTTTGTCCAAACGAGAGAAACTAAGTCAAGGACACTCCTATGCCAGCATGGATTTTATCCGCCCAGGGAAATACTCTATTACACATACACACACACACACACTAAAACATCAGCCTTGTTGCCGTAATTTAATGTTGCATGTAGTACAGTGCCGCCAACTCTACATCCACTCTGACTTGAGCCTTTCTCTCTGTGCGTATATAACTCACTCTCTCAGAGTACGAGCTCCGAGTCAAATTGCTTATGAAAGGGGAAATCTGAGCACACTTGGGATAATGACTCGCCCGATTACCCATTCCACGTCCACCGTCTAATCTTCCAGCCAAAATTACATTATAAAGGCCTATGGATTTATCCTGGCTTCACAAACACGCACACATGCACACACACACACACACACACACACACACACACACAAAGACAGACAATCCCACCATCCAAAATATACACTGGCTTTTCCTACCCTGTCAGTCAGTCCTTCGTCTGACTCCTATGTACACGCACATGACGTGATTTTGTCATGATGATGAGAATAACTCTGTCCGTCAGCACATGGCAACACACACAGACGTCAGGCTTACTCATCATCAAAGGCATAACGCATGTACACGTTGTGATATATACCATTAGTCCCATCCCACTCCCCGGCACAAGATAAAGTACTGTAAGTAACTAAAGTAACTGGACATACTACACCGATGAACCACCCACACACACACACACACACACACACCAGTCATGCTCTTGCCCCACATATTAATACACTACTACAAGTTACCACTGTCTCGTCTATCACCACTGCACTGCACTGATCCACTCACCATGCAACTCAGGACCGAGCCACGCCTTTGTAGCTGCCGTACAAGGGAGGCAGACCGGAGAAAGTTATGAGCCCATGAGATAAAAAAAAGTTGTTGTACACTCGGCCGACGGATCAGTTACAATATTTTTCTTGCCGACGACAACCTCGGGTCCTTACACCGAGCCGGCGGAAGGACGACGACTGTGTCGCCATAAAGTATGCTTGTGATAAGGATTTGGGAGCAAGGAACTATCCGTACTATGTATTCACATGTAGAAACATTGGGTTAGAGATGCGCGGATGCTATTATGAGACGGTAAGGGTAAGGGTTCAAAGTGTTCGTAGTACAACCATACCGTCCGACCAGAATCAGCGAGGAGCAAATGAAAAAGAGTCATTTCTATGTATGCTGGTAGTTGAGAGCGGACGCTTTATTTACGACTGGCCGCAGGGGAGGGAGAGAGCGGCGGGACATGAGTATTGTATGGATCCTCATCCGCATCCCCGAATCCGCGCTACTTCACAAACTTTCCCCAAGCAAACTGAAATCCTTACACTGCTGTACACGTTTTTGAATGGACGCGCACTCACATATGTGCACTTGGAGTTTACTTTCAACTCAAAGACCATCTCAAAGACTCACCAGCTCCATTTCGGGAATACCCACACTTTTTAACTGAGTGAGACAAACACACAGTTTTGAATTGAGCCACACGCACACAATCTCTGGTTGCGTCACACACACACACGCACACACACACTTTCTAGTTCAGCAGAGTCACACACACATACAATTTATAGTTAAGCCGCACACACAATCTCTAGTTAAGTCACACACACAGTTTCAAGTTAAGTCACACACACACAGTTTCTAGTCGAGTCACATACACACAGTTTCAAGTTGAGTCACACACGCACAGTTTCCATGCAAATTGTGTACATGTGCGGCTGCCACACATGCAAACATTTTGTATTTCAGGCACACAGACACAATTCCTGCTTGATCCACACAGGCACACACACAGACACACATTCCGGATGTGACACACACTACATGCCAAAAACTAAACCAAAGTATCCTTGCCCCGCCCAGCTTTAGTCGTCTCAACGCACCCCGAACGCCTGACAACTAAAGGGGGCGGTGGGATGCGCGGTTTTAAATAGAACAGCGAGCTGGCCGACGAAGCGGGTAAAATATCCACACGCCCGTCCCTCCCGTCTTTCCTCATTTTCTTTGAGCATGATGAGAGCTGACACGGCTCCCCTTGAATGCCAATCAGTCCGAAATTCCCGACACAGATTAGCATGACCAGGCTTTTGGACAAAATTCAAAAACTCCCACCCACCCACCCTTCCGCCCATCAGTTGGGAATTAATTAATTACGCTCCTCCACGGCGGGGATGCATCAACAGCGAGGGTGACGGGGCGTGTAAGTTGGGACGGGTGTAATGAACGGGAACTGTACGCGTGACGTCTACCCTTTCAGATCTGTCTAAATTCCCTCACAGAGTTTTTCATCAGATGGCCGTCGGAGCCGGATGGAAACGGATGAGTACGGATTAAAACCCAGAGTTCCCAACGGAGTTGATCAATGGAGAGCGACAGAGTGGGAGCTGTAGTGACTGGGATCAGGTAACATTATCAGTTGTACATCTTTGTATAGTAAAATTCCATTAAATTTGAATCTTGTATATTTCTATTGCTCCATATTGGCCTTGATTACTTTAGATGGCCATCATGATATACATGGCAAGCCATGGCCCTGTGTCACCACAGTGTATTCTACCCGCTGCGCTCATAATCCCGCTCAGCCTACAAAAATTATGGCAACCAAATAGTTCATTTCCATACTCTACAAGTTCCCATGTGTCAAATAATAGTTTACAAAGGTTCATGTCATGTGCTTGATCAAACTTTCATGAGTCGGAGATTAGCTTGAGTCTAAGAGGGGCGGAGGGAAGTTTCCACTCTGGAAAAATACGACCCAGTTCCTCATTATTTTATTCCCACAAATTCATTTAGTACGGCCGGCAGGCGGATCAAAGGTTGGAAGGAATTCCAAGTAAACATGAGTTAATCCCACCCCGCAGTGAGGTCTCCAGTATCTCTCTGGTCCATTTGCTAAAAGTTGCGGAA
Source organism: Pseudobourletiella spinata (assembly GCA_009870155.1). NCBI lineage: Eukaryota > Metazoa > Arthropoda > Collembola > Symphypleona > Bourletiellidae > Pseudobourletiella > Pseudobourletiella spinata. The sequence goes on along the minus strand of WJFA01003370.1, from coordinate 7,370 downwards.
AGTTTCCGCTCCCCTGTCAAACTTTGCCAAGAAGAAGCAAAGTCATGTTTTCCACAGAGCACCTGCACCCCAACTGCACTCTTCTATACACTATGCAAATGCCTATGCTCGTTGAAACTTGTTCCGCTCCACTTGGGAAATTCAACTTTTCTTGTAAGACGAGCGGAAATCGGTATCATTCGCCTCAAGAAGAATCCCACGCATGCGCATCCGTATCACACTAATTCGATGGCCTGCACAGCGTCACTTCCGTTACGGAATCAGCGGAAAGACATGGAAACTCCAGCTTAACCCACATTTTGCTACACAACGGGTTGCTTCCACCAACTTGGGTTTTAAAAGTGGCGCATCCATTCCCATACCAACATCAATCCTACCGCTGCCGCCGCCTTGACAGCAGACTTAAGACGAGGATAAATCCAACTTTTCTCACCACTACAAAAATTCCGAAAAGCTTTCCACATGCGCCACGAGCACGTCGCCATGACGCATAGATTCAAGTTGCACAAACCCTGATGGAACCTAGCTGGACGCCACCCCAATGTGTACTAAAGCCCACATTTCCCCCCCCCCATTCGTCGCTTCCCCAAATTGCTCCTTTTTAGCCAAATGGACATTTCGGTGTTAATCCAGCGGGTCCCTCATTCATGTTGGAAATGGAATTGTTACATTCAGCCATTCATTTGAAAAAGACCCGGACTCCAGTGTAATACATGATATCCACCAGATCACCTGTTTCATTACTCCCGCCCTCCCTCATTTTATCCAATGATCTCGTCATGAGGGGTTTCACGATTATTACAGCGGGAATTTACCAGCTGGGAAAGACTCGTTTGGCCAAATGAATGAGAGTCAGTGGTGAAAGACTGCGTGCGGGCGCACAGGGGTGAGAAAGTGCGGCGTGAAAATGAGACGGAAATTGAAACCGGCGGCGGCATCCTCTCCTCTGGATAGGTAAACAGACTCTCCTGTACCACCGAGACCACATACTTTCACAGTCAGTCGGAACGGAACAATGGAAAGAATATGAGAAGAGTGTGGATAGGGGGGAAGGGGGGAACTTGAAGCCATGGTCATTATTCCCTTACCGACCACGTACAAATTCATGAGTCTAATCGAGCGGGTGCGTGCAGAGTATAATGAACAGCTGCCGTGATGATGGTGATGATGATGATGCCGACGACGACGACGATCCTTGGAAAATGGATGAACATTAGCTAAAATTTCACCAACTCCCTGTGGTACTGCTCACAAACCAAAACAATCGCACACAGTCACACCTTAGGAGTCATATGCACTCACTTTGCCAACACTCACAGCCACAAATACACACACACACACACACACAAACTGACACTCGCAATCCAAAATAATCTAACAAACTGAAATTCATACAAACCCGCGCTCCTGCTTATACACACACGTTGAGGCTCACACACACACATGCACAAGTTCACGTACCCAAAAACACACACTGAAGCTAGCACACACAGTTTGCATTCAAACACACATACTTACCCTTACGCCCACAAGTACACACACACACACACACACGCTTACGCTGACACAAATGCACATATCTGTACACAATTACAAAGGCAAACCAATACAGCAAACTCGTACCAACAAATGAACGCATACACAAACACAATTATATTTACAAATAAATACACAATGTGACGCTTAAAAATTTACTTCCACACATACACACACACACACTGATGCTAACACACACACACACACACACACACACTAATACACGACTGACTCAATTATACGAGCTCGGGAAATTAGGCCAGCCAGCGCTCCGACTAAATCCATAGTGAGCGTATGTGCGACGCCACTCGTAACGAATCCCTCTAATGGTCCCCCAGTAAATAATTCATGATCCCTGATTTTTCAAGTGGCGGGAGCGGGGACGGGGGGGGGGCAGAAAGTGTGCAATAACGGGGGGATTTAACAGTACTTCCACACCCCTTGTCCTCCACTCACCCTCATCACCATGCAACCACAGTGTTTCCACTCACAGTCAGTTTAGTTACTGGAAGAAACATTGAATGTAGTACTGTAGTGGTGCGACAGGACGGCGGCGGGACGAGTCGTCCACTTCCCAACTAACCGTTTTCATCTCCATGATAATAGCTCTATTGCCGCGGAGTTTTCCGAGTCTCGAAGACCTCTCCGTGGAAGACGCTACCGCACCATGGACCCGCCGTATAGTAGCCCAGGCAGGGCTAGAAACCGTCACGGAAACGGCCATGAAGATAGTGGTGGTAAATAGTAGTAGTAGTAGTAGTAGTGGTGGTAGTAGTGGTACTCATACTCGTAGCACACTAGTGGTCGTGGCAGTGCCACCACTTCTGCCAGCACGACACACAGGCGTTGGCCAAGAAGAATTTGCTGGACAAAGCTCATTATCGTAAGACGACGGAATGGAATGGCTGAGCAACACTCACTCACGCTCCCCCACTCCGCACACAAAGGCTTCCCTAATGAGCGGGGGCAGCAGAAGCAGCACGTCTTCAACGACGGAACGACGAGTGCGGGGGAAATTATTGCTTGGCCTTCCGCATGCAAAAATACGTCCCGGCTCCCCCACTCCCTACTCTCCAGCCCTGTCTGGTCGCCAGCTTTTACTCATGTACTCTTATACATGTAGGATTTGAAAAACTTGGACGAGATAATACATGGGAAATATACATGCACTAAAGGCTACATAACGACTTCAAGGTTATCTCGTCTAAATTCTCCACTCCGCTGTTTTTTTTAAAAAAAAATGTAAGGACCATTGGCGGACTATTATTCTCTACATTACAACAGCATTATTACTATTATATGACTCATGCATGCAGCACAGTACACATTGATGACAGTGGTGCTAGTGGACCCAACAGTTTCCAGCAAGCAGGGCCATATTACTCGGAAATATTCAGACCCCCTCTAAATTATCTCGCTAATGGGCTAGCCTGACACGTTCCGGCTCCCAGTCGTTCCCTTATCTCAATCCCGCGGCCCGTCATAATGAAGCTGTTTAGCAAGCATGTAAGAGCTAATTACACGGACCTGTCCCAAATCCCCCAACTTTTCAACATTCAGGCCCGAGCCGGATAGCTCACACCACCCCTTATCCCCATCCCTATCTCACCATTCACAAAAGATACAATCACAATGGCTCCTAGCCAACCTCCCCGCACCGTCGTCATCATCGCCATCGTCCGAAAAATCCAAAATCCACGACTGCCTCGGTGGCCTGAGAGTGTACAGAGAGAGAGAGAGAGAGAGAGAGAGAGTTTGAGGTAGAAAAACTTTTTTTTTCCTCCAGATTTTACCCAAGTGTGAACAACTCCAAAAAGGGAGGATTCCCACTTGCAAAAAAGAACGACCACCACGAGTAGTGAGAGATGAAAGCCAGAGGAGAATACCCATGCTTTGATCTTCTGCACCCCCCCCCACCAGTCCCATCTCCTCCCGTGATCTCAAATGATATCCCGAAAAAGGTGGACGTCTCCACTGAACAGCATTTGAACTCTGGTCGTGGTGCAGCAGCAGCAGCATTATGGTTAACCGCCAACATCGAGAAGGATGATTTCCTTTGAAATTTTACCCGGTAGTGGAAGACGGCCGTTGCAGTAGTCCCACCGGTCTCAACCCATTGCCTTTGGTCGTGTTGCAAATTTTTTACATTTCTCAGTCCGTTGTGAACATTAGAATAATTTGGTTTTAAATTAAAATGAGCGGGGAAAAAATGGATAAAAATAATGAGCCAGTTACATGATAGCACGTGGTAGTACAGTACTACTGTGGACCATGCACAAATCACAAATGCACCGTTGACATATCACATATACGGGTTGGACATGGATTTTTGGACCTTCAAAAATCCCGGGGATGACCAAAAGTCAATAAACTTGACTCCTGCACTTCTACAAGCTATACCAGTTCATACAAATATATATATACATAAACATTCACAACTTTCCCCTTCGCCGCCAACTTTTTTTCTTCTACATTTGATCCGGAGGAAACAGAGAGAGAGAGAGAGAGAGAGAGGGACACAGCGGGGGGAAAATCTTGGGATCTCAGCCCTCCTTTTCGAAGTCAGTGCAGTACAGGGTGGTGAAGAAGTGACGGAGGGAAAAAGTCGGACCGATTTTCCCCCCACCGTCAGATCTTCCTTGGGTGTAGATTTCAAAAGTGGACTGTCGTCCTCCTCATGCACTCAACTCCGACACCAGATGCTCTGTATCCCATCATCCACCACCACAACACTGGCATAGGGCAGGGAGTCGGACGGGAGTAGGGAGGAAAGAATTGGAATTTTGATGAGAGAATCAGAAAATATATACTTTTTTCCACTCCCTTACTCTCTCTCTCTCTCTCTATCTTTCCCAGACGAAAATATCCGGAGGACACTGAGATGGGTTGACGTCATATGTGTAATTCCTTATTATGACCCTCGCTCCCATACGTTTCCCTACCCTCTTGTTCGCGGGGAACCTTTTGAGCAAGGGAAAGAGCAAAGTGCCCTTGTGTAGTAGCACTATACAATTTCAGATTTTCCTTTCAGATTATTCCATTTCTAGGAAGCTATGCCCTCTCTATACAAATATATGTATACATATATATATATATATATATCTATGACAACACTGGCAAATATAAAACACCAAGGGCTAGATTCCTTCATCTCACTTCCATACTTTTTACCATGGTAATACTTTAGTTACTACTACTACTACTACTATTACTACTACTTAAACCACAACCCACTCCCACAACACGGCACAATTCATCTTTCACAAAACTACCACGTCCCATTTACCCCTGGAAAAGCGTAATGGGGTAAATTTACATATTTTAAATCCCGCTCTCCCAAACAGCTCACCGTTAACCTCCAGCCTTTCAATACCATCACCCCCGTTATATGCCCGCTCCTCCCCCGCACCCCGCATACCGTTCATCAATTCCCGCCTCATCCTCATTTCCCTTTGAATGAACACACCTTCCTTCCCTCGAGACCCACATTCTATTTGTTTGGCACACATACACACACACACACACACACACAAATGGTCATGGTAAACGTATAGAGTTTCCAATGATGGTCGAAAACTATAGACTGACATTGTCTGGTGGAAAATCTGTGAGCTTCAAGGTTTACAACCAAAACTATTTACACCTGATTATGGAGATGTTGGGCAAGTTTGGAGGATAGTAGTAGTAATTGGAGTAACCGCTGGTCGTATGCGTTGGTGTGAAAACAACGACGCAGTTGGCTGGGATTGGGAAGCATGGACTGACTCATATAGTCTGTGAGCTGGTATAGTGCGCTCGTGTAGTACAAAGGATGCAGCTGAATAAGTTTGGCCACGCCATAGACCAGACGTTTTGAAGTATCTCCGTCTAATATGGCTTGCTTCTACCCGCATACCGGGAGCCGTTCCATTTGAGCAAAGTCAAAATGGCGCTATCAGCCAAGATATATTAGGATCCCCACCAACTACCCTCCATCTCATAAAAACCACCACATCTGCATATTAATGAGCTGTGCGTCTTTTAGGCTATGACTTGTCCCTCTTCCGTAGTTTCACATCCCTGTGCAATGATAAGCATTGCTAATGTGCCATACCACGACCACCACTACTTGGTTTTCTTCTACTTCTAGTATACTACTACTACTACTACTACTACTATACAGCTCAGCTACGCCTCCTCTAAACGATCTGTTCATGATGATGACGTTTCTGGAATAACAAGACGGGTAGTTTATGCCTATCAGAAACCTTAGACTTGACTCGGGAGTTGTGGTGAGAAGTCTATTACTGTAGTAAATTTATATTCAAAGGTTACCACATCAGCCAACGTAACGCACCGACGCTATCACACACACACACACACATGCATACACTTACTCCTTCGGTTTCTTTTTCTTTGGCAACTTAACACTCCTGGCATTTCAATTTACACAAAGCTCTGCTCCTGCCCAACTTCACGGGGATCTTACAAAAAGTCTTACAACAGTATCACTCACTCTCGTCCAACATATGAGGTTACCGTGTTCACAAGCGAAAAGATTTTCATAATAATTACAGAACAATAGCCTACGTCACAATAGTCGAGCAACGTACATTACAGCAATTACAACAACTTGGGCATTCCATCCAGTTTTGAATTAACATAACAAAAATCTAATGAATAAAAAATTAATTCATAAAAAAGTAATTCGTACAAGCAGTCAAAGGCACTTCTCCATACATTTTTCCATTTCCGGACATGACTAAGCATCTGCGCATTAATTAAATTGTACACGCCAACCCACAGGAAAAACGGATTCGAGTTCACAAAAAATCACACTGCAGAGCGGTAGAAAATATCTAGAAACAGAGGGAAAAAATCAACGTTCAATAAATACAAAATATCAAAGCAAAAGTAAAAATCCAACTAAAATCCGTCCCATTTCCCACCAAAGTGCTTCCCATTTTCTCTCATCTTTCCCAACCACCCGAAATTACCGGAGAGAAATTCACGCTCGGCGGGGTTATTCCATCCATCCAGAATCACGCGGGAAATTGGGAAGCCAGAAACAAAGAGCCTGATTGCTCCGCACATCATCCAAATCCGTCACATGCACATGTTTTCACTAAAAAAATACATAAATCATCAAGATCAACAGGGGATTTTCACAAAGGAAAACTGCACATACACCCGTCTTCAAACTCTCTACACACATGTAATAGTCATCTTTAGGAGAACGTGAACGTACATACGAGAAGATCACCAATCAACATCTCCCAAAAGTCTCTGGCATTTTTCATTTTCCCACAGTCAGTAAGTCCCCAACTCCAGTTCCTCTCAACAAGAGGATGAAGGAGCCAACAAGAGTAATGCCTGTGAGTGCTCCTCAAGCTGGATATAATATTTCAAACTTTAGCCACTAAAATATTCAAGAGGGGAAAAGAGCGAAAAGTATACGTACACTACGGAAGCAAACCAGATTCAAAGTTTCCCTTCTTCATCACTACGGCATACGTACAAATGCACACACTCACCCGCCCACTGATCCCACAACCCGCAGCACACCGCCGCAGCCTCTCGACTCAAGTCAGCAGCAGCGACTATCCGTGAGTGAAACCTGTTGAGACGATTGTGCTGCTGCAGAAAGCTCTCTTTTCTTCCCCAGTCCGCTCTCCATTTTCCGAACCTATTTCACAGCCACTAGAGATATCGTGACAGCTAACACACACACACACACACACACTCACACATACAGACACGCTTCCCGGCCAATAATAAATCCTCATGAGAGGGTACATATAGTATATACATATATGAGAAGATACTGGCAAGGCCTATTAGATCAGACACAAACT
>WJFA01003369.1:0-13076 GCA_009870155.1 Pseudobourletiella spinata | reverse complement strand
GTTCACAAGGGGAAATGAAATAAATTTACATATCTTAGTGAGTAAGCTTTCCCTGGAATCTGAGGATGAGTTTGACCCTCCGTACAAATCCTTGCTGACAAGCTTCTCAGGCTCCCCAGAAATACAGCCACTACCTCCACCCTCCAAATTACCGTTGTCCGGAACCTGAAATCGAAAATTAGATTAGTTAACATTTACAGATTGACAAGCTAATGGCAGTCAAAGGGAGGAAGGGAGTATCATCGATTTATCCCCCTGCACACTTACTGAGCTAACAGATGCAGTGCCCGCTTCTTGAATGTTATCACCAGTGTTTGCCGCAGCTGTTACTAGTGGTTCAAGTGAAGTTGTGTCAAACAATTTTACCATCTCACCAAGCTTTGCTGCGATGGAATCTGACGGTGCTTCCACAGTGACACGAGAATTCAAAGAGGCCTTAGCTGTAGTTCCAGGTCCATAACGAATAAACACAATCTAAACCAGAAACACCACCTTCAAATTACAGCGTATCTTGGTACTCATCCTTACACAGTAAAATATTTCAACCAGCCCTCTGTCACCGTTTCTTTAGCCATAATTGCAAACAAATCTCGAAATTCTACAAAAAGTTGTAATACAGTAGCAATACCTTCGTGTCTGTCCTTGAAATTTTGGAATTGTGGGATTTCTTTTCCACACCGGACCTCCGGTCACACTCTCTACCAGTTGAGTTAGAAGGCTCACACTCGTTGGTACCTGTCTGAGTGCTTGGTGACACGGTCAGCGTACCCGTTCGTTCTCCGCCTTTGTTCTTGCTTCCAGCATGACATCCTTCTTCCAGCTCCCGGCCCTTTACGAAATCAAACAGTACAAATGCCTACAATTCTTTCAGTGGAGTTGGGGACACAGGTATCAACGTACATTACTAAACGACAAAACTCTTTCAAATCCTTGACTTACTTTGTTGACCTCAGACTGATCAGTGTCAGTGAGAATGGAATCTCGGGATGGATTGCCAATGTTTCCCCTTCTGCTGCCATCGCCATCAGCAACTGAACGATCTTCTTTCTTCTGTTCGTCACCACACGGTGAATCATTTAAGCTCACGTAGCCAACTTCAATATTAAACGAGTCCACAGGAACGACACTACAAGCAATAGAATAACACTTAACAATCATCTCATCTTTTAATTTATGTTGGGCACAGGGCCCAACTATTCCGAATCTTTGACATTCACTCAAATAGATACATCCCTAAGCCCACTCATTCAGTTGAGAATACTGGATGAAGTCTAATGCAAAAAATTAAAGAAAAACTAATAGACTTTATTTTTATTTGACCTGAACTGGATTCTGTTAGAATTCGAAATCCGAACCAGCAATCGGATCTCAGAGCTTGAAGGCGGAAACAAGGTCTAAGAAGAATTACGGCTATAATGCCAAATAACGCACACAAATCCCAAATAAATCATTAGATAAATTTTGTACCTGATGACTGAGTCTGAAATTTTATCAAAAACTTCCACCGGTAGTTCCGGTAGCAGCAAAAATCCATTTACCAGCAGACGAAAATCCACACTGATTTCGTGCTCTTTGCCAATTTTCTCCTTGACGTTCTGCACAGAGAGTAACTGCGCCGGGATTTCAAAAAATACCTTCGGGTAGAAAACATCCCTTTGCCAAAGCGACATGCTGGCCAATTGCTCACGGTTGAACTGAGCTCTTAGCCCCTCATGGAATTTCAGTAGGACAAACCGGGACCGTTCTTGAATGCCAACCATGGCTGAAATTTTCTGCCTCCGACACTGAAATAAACGAAAACGATTCAGATTCACGTTAAATCCCACTCATTAAAAGTTACTGGAGGCACCAGACACTTCCATAACCCGTTAATGATTCAGCCCGCAGTATCTGCTAATGTAACTGAATTTATTAACTATATTACAACAGATAAAGTCACGTTCGCCTTAAAAAAACTCCAAGCTTTCAATCAACTTCAAGTTGCACAAATCTTGAAAATGTGAAAAAAGCACTTACCACTGCAATGGAAGGTACTTGCACAGGCCTCGCAGTATGAAGTATTACCCGTTCGGTCGCGATTTTGCGAATGATTACTACTCCAGGCAAACTTGCATGGAACTGAGGACAGGAGACTAACGATGCAAGGATCAGGCTCTTTTGAAATAAATGAAATTTTCCCATCCCCACTGCAATTAGATTTGCATGCTAAAGAAATGAGTTTTTTTTGTGCCTGAGGTATTTCAATTTTTGTTACTTGTCCTAGCTTTTGGAAAAGGAATCTTAAAGAAATTCAGAATAAATGAAAATAAAGGGGAGGAAATTTCCGGGGATTAAGTCGGCATTCACCCAGGATTCTACTCTTTGCAATGCAAAAGTAACTTGGAGCCTTTTATGAATCAACTCGTGCAGAAAAAATGCGAACGCCATCAGCAGGGGGCCCACATCTTTTTGTTCTCCGCGGAGGAAGGCAGAAATCACTTCGAATTCGAACAATGGCGTTTTCAGGTACGTATTATTTCCTCTTGCTCAGAGACCATGCATGCTTCTTAAACAGAACAATCTATAGCCCTCCAATTCAAACTGCTAGAAAAATTTATAATCCTCAGTGTACACCAATTTATGTGGGCCAACAACATAATGCCATATTCACTCGTACGACTAGTTATGTCGCCGCAACTCAGACCCCTCTGCAAATATTAGACGGGCAGACCAGACATACTTTTCTTCTGGTGCCTAGGTAGACAAAGGTTTGTAAATGTTCCAATGGAGTATGAAAAGTTGGGCCAGCAATGCAGATGTAAGATTTTTTAACAAAGGAACGAGATTCGAAATTTGTAGCCATTTAGAATATTAGTAGATTATCTGCAGCACGAGTGCCAATAGATACGAGATGCGTTTATGCCCAATTCTTATAAGATGCATTTACCCCCTACGCACACACGGTGCATGCAATAAAGATTTCGCTAATAATTCGCTCACCTAATTTGCGATTATATTCCCCACGTTTAACATATGGAGAAACATGGACAGGAGCAGATAATCGTTTCATTCCTATTTATTCATTAATATCTCAGTGAGAAGTGGTAAACTCAAAAAAGGAGTATTCGGCATTGTTGTAGTTGCGATTGTAGGTCTCTTGTCACAATTTAACCGAATGGATGGCTTCAAGATCCGCGACGCTCACCATTATGACGGTTAGAAGTTTTCTCAGAAACTTCATTTCCCAGAAACGGAAGTGGTGAAATTTTAAAGTTGAATATTTTCTAAACTAGGCGCTAGTTGGGCGAAAGACTTCGCGAAAGATTAAGGTATGCTAGGGCAGGGTCACATACCCTCGTAATCCCGAGCCGATCCGTTGTGAGCACCTGACTGACCCTCCTAGTCAGTTGTCATAAGATCAACTTTTAATGATGAACCTCAAAATTCCAAGCCGTGGTAACGAATGCTGCCGTGGTGGCAAAAATAATCTTCGACATGAATTTTCCTCGTGGATTGCCTTGAAGGAAATCATGAATATCGATTTGATAAACTTACCTGTTCCCTCAGCACGTATGCCGTAAATGCGTAAAGAATGAACATGTACACCAGAGGGTTCATTTCCGAAGCGCGTATTTTATTGAAAAAATTGAGCGGGTCAAACCCACTACGCGCTCCAACATTAGTAAGGCTTCACATTTATGTTAGTCAAGTGTCCATCTATTCATTTTAGACTTTCAAGCGGACTATGTACAACCGACATCTTCTTTACCCCATCAGCGACTCTACTGTATCAGTTAATTCTCCTATTGCAGTTAAAACGCTCTTGCACAAATTATCATCATCAGTTTTTCCTTGCCACAAATACACAAGCAATAAATCAGGCATCCACATATTACAAACTCACAAGAAAATTGAGTACACAGTGCTGCTGAGGTAACGTGGAAATAAGTTTTTACACGAAATACTTTGGATGACATGTGAAAAGGTTAATAATATGTCTGCACCATCTTTGGAAGCAAAAAGCGATACGAGCATCACACCATCTCCCCAACCATGATTAAAGACACGTTCATTACTACGCTATATCATCATATAATCCTCCAGGTGAAATGCAACATTTTCAGGTTCATCAAGTCTTTGAAAGCTTTTAGCCACAACAGCAACGCACAAAAGCTCACGATATGATCATCTTCACCGTATAGTCTTCTTCTGGCGGAAATGATCACGACGGCAGCAGAGGATCCAGCTTCGCAGCACTGCACGATGACTCTTTTTTACTAGCGGTTGAAGAAGACACTTGTACACACAGTTGACACAAGAGCTATGAGGAGCCATATATACATAGTTTCTAAATCCAATGGTCTTTACTATGACGACACTCCTCTTTGTCTCCTCCCTCCACCAGGAAATTTGAATCGTCCAGGCTCAACTGGATTTTGACACGGCACAGAGATGCACACTGTTGCTTCCTTGCTGCTACTTGGAGCATACACACACAAACACGTACAATGAATAATTTATTATTTAAAAGTTAATAATTTATTAGTCACTCATTACCAGCAATTCAATAATAATTATTAAAAATCATCCGAGAACAGTATGTAGTCAATTGCCTCAGAGCATTTTTAAATGTTTTCCTATTTTAATACATATAGTAGCATCATATATACTTTCCTCTCTCCTCCATCCCTATATTATCTGTAACGGGTCCACACGTCACCTTTTTTCGGAGGTCAGCATTTTTTAGTACCTAAACTATATATGTATGTATATATATATATATAAAGTGACGACAGCTCACGCTTATATTATCATCCATCAACATAGTTTTCTTTCTTTTTTTCATCTTCCTCTCTCATCCGCCATTAAAGATCTTTTTTTCTATAGTGAGTAAAAAAACATGAAATAGATGCAACAGGAATAGTTATATATATATCATCATCCTAATACTTGCTAGAGATAATATATATTAACGATCACGTGTGTTCATGACAAAATTAAAACATTTAATTATTAATACAGAGTATATAGGATTAGTGAATAATTCTACTAGACTACACGACGTACATAGCTTTAAACATAATACGTGATGAACCTTTGGTTAAAATGGTAATTCTTGGTTAACCCTTTCTTCATCCATCTTCGAAACGAGGTTATTACTGGGATTTTGTTTCCTTTTTTTCCATCATTATTCAGAGGGGTCAGAGAGAACGCGCGGGAGAACTATATGTATTTATGCATATGTATGTATATATATTTTTTTAAATAAGTCGGTCAACTGCAGCACATACAGTTAGTGAGATTTGGGTCACCCAGAGAAAATAAAACTTCCATGTGTCATAGAGGAATAAAAAAACATGGAAATCAGTTTGATATAATAGTGATAATAATAATAATACTAACAATTTTTCCGTTTAGTCCCTGTCTGTCTCGCTCAATCCTTCTCTCTATAAACTGTGAACAGACAAATACACAAACGATTCCAAAAAAAACTCCTCTCTACATCCCGAGTTCTAACTCTAACATGACCCTTTTACAATGTCACATGAAAGCATACATTTATCATAGTAATAATGTTGTGTAGATGCTTAGAAAAAAAAGTCTGTTCAACTTGTTCATTAGGTCTGCTCAACTGTTAAAGGTTTTAATTAAACACATATAGGAGGAGGGCTATTAAAATGCAGTTAAAAACTTGGTACTTGATACAAATTATTTTTACTACTATTATTACATAATTATTATTATGACGCTAAGAATGCAAATAATCGTTGCTGCGGAGTTTTATTGGGTAAAAAAAGGAGCGGGCAGAAAACTTACCACCGAGTTAGAGTATATCCTAATAATAATAATAATAATATGAATCACCTTACCGTGAATGAACAGAGTTACAAAAAATGACTACAGACGTTTTTTAAATTGTAAATACATTGAGTAATCATGTGGCTACATCATATTATATCATGTAGTATATCCCCCTGAACAATAATAAAATGCAGTAAAATTATTAAATCTTTCACAAAAAAGATTACGGCTGAAAAAACAATAATCTGTGTGTAAGAGTCATCCTGTGAGGCTTTGAAATTAGAGCTACAAGAGACGAGATGAGGAACAGGAGAGGATCGTCCCGGCTTGTAATTTTTTTTGTTTAATTCACCGCTAAATACATGCATGCACATAGCGTGAAATGAACGCTGGCACGTCAGGGTCAAATCTTCACCCAGGCCGGTATACATTATTGTTATTATTATGATTATTATTATTGTTCCAATTTTAATCTCTCGTTTCAGAAAAATGAGCAGGAAAAGATCCCGAGAGGATCAACAACAGGACCAGTAAAAGCTTCCCCAATCTCCAGAGAAAATAGTCAGAGAAAGCATTCATATAGCAGTCCAAACACTCGACCAAAACATACTTTTAACAAAAGGATGGCGGACTTTTACTACTCAGGCTGTATGTGGTCCTATATGGTATCCTATATTTCGAAAAGCGGCAAATCCAACACAAAATTTTCCTGCAATAAACCAACAGAGGGTAACTGTCACAACAGTATATAGTTTTTCTCCACTATCTATTCAAATCAACATCTTGTTGTCGTCCTTTTGAGCTGGACCGCGGATAAAATTATTGGGATTCCCGAGATTACTTGAGAGAGAGAGAGAGAGAGAGAGAGAGTTCAAATGATTCTTTCTTTCTGACCATCTTATCGTTATCAGTGTCAAACGTCTGTCCGTATCTTTCTTCTTAATTCTTCTGGAGGGAGCGTATATTATTCGCAGTCAGTAGTCCCCGCTTCATGATAATGATGATGATGTTGCTGATTAGCGGAACGGAAGGGCTTCATCCTTTTCTATATTTTTCTTCGTCGCAGCGGCACACTTGTCTTCTTAACTACTCAACTTATCCGTTGTTTTACATTACTCTAGATAACTAACGCCATGTCTCTGGTCTTGGCTGGCGGCGGCTTCTTCCCTTGCCACAGGGCATTATGAATTGTGAAAGCGTCAATGGTTACCGTCAGATGTTTCGTGTGCACTTGACTAAAGCATTTACCACCAGAATTATACCTGGAACCGTGAAAAAACGACCCGTGAGTATAACTACATAATTCATCACTACCGGATATTACATGACAAAATCAGGTCACTCACTTAAAGAACTTCTCGAACATTCGATCGGTAACTTGCTTAGGGCCCCTCCCAAAGAGGAGTACGACTTCGTCGTTCCGTTCAGGGGAGTAGGAATACAAAGCTCGAAATTGACAACCCGCATCCCGGAACATGATGAGAAAATGCTTGCTCTCCGACCGATTAATCTCCTCCAGGACCCGATGCTTCTGCTCCCGGTTCACAACCCCAGGGAATACACAGTATTCCACCGCATTCAGTATTATGCTACGATTCGACTTGGCTGTCGGCTGCTTATAAAGGCGGAGGCCTACAATGTCAAATAAATAAATATCCAATTACTTCCACAGCTCTGCACTCACCGCATCATCCAAATCCCAAAAACCATCAAAACCGCTAAATATTCCCCTCATCACAACCTCCGTTTCATCAACCGCCCAATGCATGTTCTGTACCTCATCCACACCTCAATACCACCAAATGCTCATTACACACTCTGAACCTCAACTTACCGGAATAGTCCATGTTTGAACTGGCCACAGAAGAAATATCACTAGCACCGTCATCAAATCCTCTCCTCCGAGAAATGAGACCCGGTGGCAAGGACCCCGGCCCTAAACAAGTAAGACCATGAGCACTTCTTTCCACAATCAACATTCCCAACAACACAATACAACACCCA
Organism: Pseudobourletiella spinata; assembly: GCA_009870155.1. Lineage (NCBI taxonomy): Eukaryota > Metazoa > Arthropoda > Collembola > Symphypleona > Bourletiellidae > Pseudobourletiella > Pseudobourletiella spinata. Next base: position 5,291 of record WJFA01003369.1, on the reverse strand, counting down.
AACATCCACGCAGAATGTAGCAAGCGAAAAAAAGCAACATAAAAGATCCCATGGCATCCACATAAAATATATACATATAATACATATTGACAACTTGGTCACTTTGTGCAGCCAACTACTAAAAATCTAGGTCGCCCAGTAGTCAGTCCCAATGCTATACGACCACATTCAAAATCGCCTCGTCAGTCTGCTACACAACATTTCACATTAACTACTCCCCAGCAGACCCACCGGCGGGCGTTCTACTATAACATAACATCATATAGCAAAATCATAAGTTGCGAGTACTACTACTACTACTAGAATACTGGAAGAAACTAGGATTTATAAACTAAGACCTAATAGAAGGAAACTGGGTTAATTACAAGGCTTGGAGGGGTTACCAGACGGCGATGGAAGCGAACAAGAAGGCTGCGTATTAGCAGAGGTAGCGGTAGGAAGATGAAGATTCTGTCTGTTCGGTGACGGCGTTCGCCGCTGTGGCGGGGAGCAAGTGCCCACACCCGAGTCTGAATCTCTGTGACAGCCACCCGCCTCCGTTTCCCCTCCTATATACAAGTTAACCCAAAGAGCAACGCACAATGATCATTACTGGAAGCGAGAAGAAAAGTCAGAGCACCCAAGCCCCTTTTTATCCCTTTGCTGTTTTCATCCTCCGCATACAGTAAATATGTGCACGCACACTTACTTCCAAACAGCCTACTTAATATTCACTAATAATAATGATAATAATCATAATATATGTTGTAAGCGTCTCAAGTTCCACAGAACGACCGCAAGAGAGCTTATATAAAACAATATATAGCCTAAATTCCCATCGACCACCAACAAACCCAGCGGACTTATCCTATACTAACACCTTAACACCACCACCACTTAAAACATACTTATGCCACCCCGAGATCCACAGTTCCATCATCCACCCATCACCTCACGGAAACACGTGGCTACCCCAACACCATGACAACGGATCACTAACACTGGCGAGGCAGGAGGATCCAAAGAATTGGGACAGAAACAACAAGAGGGTCCTGTAATGACTTGCTAAATTAATTACAATAATCATAACTGAGGAAACAAGGGCTGGCGAGGCGACACCGAAAAATTACTTAAACCCATTTATACCCAAACCATAATAGTTATTATTATTGTTAAAATTAATTAATACTTCCAAAACTATGAGTCAACTAGGTAAAAAATCCATAATAAATAGTACGAAAATCCCGTCACCACTAATTGAAAAAAAAGTTTTTTCAAAATCAAAAACAAAACAACAGCTACAAAAAAACCGGACACAGGTTATCAACTGACCATCCATGAGAGACGATGCAGAGTTGGCTCGGTGAGCCAGAGAATCCTGAGAACCCAAAAAGCTATCGCGTCGGGAACGGGCTTCACCCAGGGAACAAAACAAACAAAAACGATCATGCGTCTTGCCTCCACAACATCATGCTATGTGAACATATCATATTGAGAATAACAAGAAGGACAAGAAGAAAAAAAAACAGAAGAGAGGAAATCAAAGCTCCACAAACTGTACAATAAAAACGTATTAGTAGATCCCTTTAAAGAGTTTAGTAGTCCCACAGTTAATCAAATTATTGAAAACATATTAATTTAGGTAAAAATCAAAACACAGAACGTCTGGAAAAAAACAAAATTATTGTTGTTAAACTGTTGTTGCTGTGGCTAAGTTACAATTTTAGTGGATCATTTTAGAGTGTACAGTTGTTACAGTTTTGTCTACTTTAACAGGGTTTTAAATTCGTCCTCATGGTTACGCCAAAAGGTTTACCTTCTATGCGAGACGTGGACAGATCCCTTGGTCGGGATCGCCTGTCATACGAACTCAGCGGACGTCTTCGATTATCTTTTGACCCAAGCAAAAACAGCCCCAGTTTAATCTCATCCATCAATTCAATCTTTTTCCACCACACACTTCAATCAATCAATCAATCAATCCGTCAATCAGGGGAGGAGTAGACCAAGCAGCTCCCTCGCAGCTTTTCTTACCCAACAAAACAACTGGCTCATAAGTGTGAGGGAGCTGCTTGAAACCGCCTCCCTCGTGGCCCATAAGAGGAGAAAACATTGCGACACATTTATTACGGCAGAGCTCTATCATCGTCATACATATAATTATATTCGCCGGAGCCATGCTCCATGCTCACACATGCTTGAAGAGGATAATAGAGGCAAGCGAGCGATGGGGGATGCATTCCTCAGGCAATTTAAAAATTATGGCTCAACCCCATGCCATCTCATCTCATCATGCACGTTTGAGAATACGTTTGGTAGCACTCCAAAAAATAAAGGAAAAACTACGATGCCGTATGGCCGCCCAAGTTCCTCCATGGAGTTTGACCGCAACAAAAGCGGGGTGGGCTCCACAAAAATACTTTCACTTTCACAATAATAGTAATAATAATAATACAATATTTTTTCTCTACATACTTTTCTTCCGGTCTTTTACCTTGTACAAAATTACCTTGATTCAAGGATGAAGTGGAACCCCATGGATCTCTTACACTACTGCCACCCCGTGGACCACTTGGTTCTAATAATGGGAAATAAGAGACTCCAAAATATAAATATATATATATATATATACATCTATATATTTATATGTATACGTATAAATATATACATATACATATAATACATAAACATAAATAATCAACAGAGGACCGACGTGCTCACTCAGGTCTACTACTGACACATTACGCCGCAGAATTATACATCCTGGCTGCCTGCAATCTGCAATACAGGATAATAACCTCACCGGTCGATCGATCCCTCCTCCCTTGCACACATGCACACAAATGCTCTCAACACTTCACGTCCAAAACAACCGCACTGCTACTAAACAAACCCAGATGGATTCCCAGCTCCTAATGAGCCTTCCATACCAATCAAAAATGTCACGTAAAACCGTGGACACAGAAATGCTCGTTCAACTCTTACCATTCGGAATCTTTAGGGTTGAAATTTCCATTTTAAACATGTTGATGATGATTTCTACGAAACGTTTCTACGTGTGTGCGTAGTTATAATAATAATAATATTAACAATACAAAATAACTCAACTGTCACAAAATCTCGGAATATCTGGCACTTCGCAAAATTCGTACTAACAATAATAACAACAATAATAATTATAATGATAACTATATTCTCAAGAATTCCACCTCCTCAACATGACAATACTGGAGAGGGGAGGACTGCAATGGCAGGCAAACAACATTCGAAGGAGAGAGAGAGGGAAAAAAGGGAGACAAAACAGCAGCACGGGTAACTCTGCACACGTCAAGTCAAACTATATAACTGGAGTAAGAGTGTAAACGGTTTGGTAGAGTATGGAAATGACAGAACCTGCTGAGTATAGTGTATTATTTGAACCCCGTTTCCCTTGGGAGCGGGCAAGGCTAGTACTGGAATTTTGGCTATCACTTCGACGCAGGACACCTGAAAGCCGGCAGAAAACAATTATTACTTTTCAATGGTCCCACATAGTAAACTCCTCTGAGCTCCCCCACACCATCAGCACCATTTCCCGGCGCAGCGGAGGAGGGAGCACACAATCTTGAAGGATCACACTACATGGATATGCATATAGACGCCCCTACGAACGGACGCAGGAAACTTGGTTAATAGCCCATGACACGATTTACGACGAGTCATAAAGGGTGCAGTTAGGGCGGAGCAGGTACGTAGTGGGAGAAGGTACGTACCGTGGCCGGGTTTATAATTATAACTACTAGCACCGGAGTCCACTTCGGACAAATGAATAGTTTTGGGGCGAGGACGTGGCCCTCCCGTATTTGACGCTGACTTAGGCCGCATGAACCGCTTCGCACTACTCTCCTGCACTTCCCAACCCTTCCCCTGCAAGGAACAAAGAAACAAACAGAGAGTGACTGACGGACTCGAGTCATTAGTTGGTTGCGCCGAATGAATGGCCGGCGAGATAAGAGTTTGAGAAGAGACAGCATGTAGGAGCCCACTGCTCCCACTCAATCCCATCAAAGTAGTACATCTGAACCCGAGCTATTTTCAGTTCAGTGTGGAGGGAACAGAGTGTGACAGCGGGGAGGGAGCAAGAGGAATTCGTGGTGGGGGACTCATCACCGCGGTGCGGTAAACTACTCACGTCTTTGTCTAATTCTTCCTGCTTCTTCATCCTGTACGACTCTAAAATGGCTTGCTTCCGGGCTTTCTCCTCCTCACGCTTCCGTATTTTCTCATCTAATTTGGCTGCTTCCTCCTCCTTCCGCCGTTGCATCTCCATCTCCTTCGTTCGCCGCATCTCCTCCGCTTGTTGTTGACGCTTTAACGACTGCAAGAGGATGCGCTCCTTTTTCTTCTCCATCAAGTCTAGCTCGTTCTGAGGACAAAATCAATGCATTTCGTAAAATTTGAACCGGAAGGCAGTGTTAAAACTTGAGAAGGGACATCAAAAGAGTGAATGTGGTAATCATAATTACAGAGTTCAAATCAGGCTTTTCGTCCAGCACCAACTCGCCCCCAGGTCTCTCATATCCTCCCTCGGCGTACTCGTGATGCCGGTCGTTGTTCTGGTACACGGGGAACTCCTCCTCCTCCTCATCCTGCATCTTGTTCGCCGGCACCCGCTCCACGATAGACTGAACGTACTCGGAGGCAATGTCCCGTTTGGATGGCGTACTCATCGTGTCGTAGTTCCGACCCGAGGTCGTCGTCGTCGTCGTCGCATTGGCATCCCGTCGCTTGGCAGGTGATTTTGTTCGGAGTGGGGGCTTGGGTCGCCGAGGCCCGTCACTGTCCAACTGAATGTAAAATCCTCTCTCGTTCATCGAAGGATTTTCATCAGACGAGGTTAAGGATCCTTCTGAAAGAGCACACAAAGAAAAAAGGTGAACTTGAAATGTTTAAATTGAAACAAACTTTTTCTGCTCATCACATTGCATAGTAAGGCAGGGCCAAGAGGAGCCAAGTAAATGCTTACCAGCTACGTCATTATTATTATTATTATTATTATTGTTAAAGAGCCGGTGAGCGCTTGGCCTTGGAGGAGATCCACTGTCAGGTGTAATACGGTAGGTTTTTGAACCGGAGGTGATTTGAAGAGATTTCTTGCTAGATGCAATGGAAGCGAGTTCTGCCGAAGATGGTGAATGGTCCTCATGGACAAAGGAGACGGACTGAGGTTCCATGTCATCCGGAGGAGGGGTTGGGAGGGGTGCATGGTGAATCGTGGCGCCGACATGGCTGGATCGGGACTGCCGGGGTGGTGGCGTTGGCCGCTGCTGCTG
>WJFA01003368.1:0-13079 GCA_009870155.1 Pseudobourletiella spinata | reverse complement strand
TGTGTGTGTGTGTGTGTGTGTGTGTGTGTGTGTGTGTGTGTGTGTGTGTGTGTGTGTGTGTGTGTGTGTGTGTGTGTGTGTGTGTGTGTGTGTGTGTCTGCGTGTGTGTATGTATATGTGTATGCGTGCGTGTGTGTATGTCTGTATGTGTGTGTGTGTGTGGGATTCTGACAGCAAGTGTGATGGTACGATGAGTAAGCACTCAAGAATGTGGCAATGTGGAAAAAAGCACAAGAGGATGCGTCTGAGGAAAAATGTATGCAAAATTAAACCCTAGAGATGGAAAATGGAAGATTTCATAAATCTCATGAGGAAGAGCGTGCATGTTCTTACACACTCCGCGCTCAAGAGAGGCCGGCCCCACCATACGTGATGATTTTCTATGATAATAATTTTACACACGATGAAGACGGATTAATCCTTCATTAAATAGTCATCTTTGGAGAGGTGCGGGACAGCACTTTCGACTTCGATTACAGGCGCATTCCCCCCATTTTTACAACAACCTCAAAAATCCAAACTTGGTTTCTCCTCTCGAATAATCAACGAGTTACTTCCCCGGAAATGCAAGACAAAATCACGGGTAGTAAAATAACCTCTAATTATCATTCTCACGCGTCCACCCTTAACGAACTGTAATTGCCAGTTGAATGGCAGCGCACACATCAACACGACCTGGGATGTACGGAAGGATAAGTGTCGTCGCCAATCCATTCCCATCATCAGCCCCCACCGCCAGGCCCCATTGGAAGGTTGCCAGGAGAGCGAGGAGTCATCGGCGGTGGACCTTTTCCAAGCCCTGTGAGCCCTTCAGTAGCACTTAAAGCAGCGGACGAGTGATATGCCTTTGGTGTCAGTGTGGATATGTAGGATTCAATAAGACGCTCTCACAGTAGGAAAGCTCCGTTGTTATTGTTACGGAGGGGGTTGGGGCCAGCGACGACGAGGGAACCCTCCGTAGACTTAACTTTTCTCAGGCAGCTTGAAACAAATCCTTTGGAACTAAACCCCTCCAAATTACCACTAAAACCACCGTCTTAAGTAACCCATATGAATATTGTCAACCTCTGAGAGCCGGAAGACAAGTGAAGATTTAGAAGAGAATAATCCACGGGACAGCTGTATATATATATAGCTAAGTCGAGCTACAGTGGAAGAGAAAAAAGACGGAGGGACTTACCCAATGCACTGATATGACGGCTGGAGGATTGTTTTCCACACATCTTTACAAGATTGGGGCTTGTGAACAGCGTGGAACACAAGTTTTACACTGATATAAATTGCTCCCGCTCACAAAAATGTTCCAACGAGCTGTACACTCTGTCGGGCACGCCAGAAAGGGGGGGGGGAGGGAAAAAGGCTACCGTCAGAAAATAGGGACACACTGTCAATTCGTCAGTTCAGCTCAACTCCGACTTGTGCTACCCTCGAACAGACCTTTCCATGGATCTCATTAACCACCATGACATTATTAAGCGTCATAACGTACTCCGCACGGAACAGGAACAAATGGCCCGGCCGCAGTGATCGTCCGTCCACACCACCTCAGCAATAGGGGATTCACGCAGGCGGAGTGACTCACAGGATTATCCTACACTAAAACCCTTGTGGAATCGTGCTTAGCACGGGTGATGATTATCATTTCCCTAGTAAACCCGTCGTCGTCGTCGTCTGTTTGATTCCACAGGGAATTTCGGACCGGCTTACCACAAGCTCTACTGGAATGTCACTGGGTTTTATGGCCCATAAGTTCAAAAGTCTATGAGTCTCCACCCTGGATAATTTCAACAGGTAAACCAGTCTATGTTCCCGCACACGTAATGTCAAACGACTGAGGGAATGATGTTAGGATTTGCATTGGAAGCAGTCCCCGTGTGTACACATTAGTCTCCGTGCCACAAAAAATACCCAATTCACCACGTGGCCCGAGTAAAGACTGACTTACGACGCAAGAAGGAACGGCGGCGGTTTTTGGGTACAAACTCCGCTGTCTTGTCAAACTAAACTTTCAATCATTTCCCAAGGATACTGTACGACGGAGATACACTCAGGCCCTCGCTACAACGTCCCTATTTCTCATGCGAGCACTGTGGGCCACATGACTTGAGCCAAAAAGTTTAATGGGCTAAAGTGTTGGTTTCAAAAGTGTTGAATGGAACTCGAGTCGCCGTTTATAGAAACAGAGCTTGATGAGCGGATGGATGGGCGAGTTGGAGGGGATGAGAATATGTGTTCCGCAGACAGATTTCACTTGACGATTGACCCCCTTCTGAAACCACACACACACCTTATACTCATACGCGCCTATTCCTTCCTTGGGCCAGCACACACCACAGTATCTCCGAGCACCTTTTCAACACGGCACAGAGCGACCAACTGACTGACTGACTACCTCATTGAATTCAACTTCCCCACCAGCAGAAGTACACTGTGAGCGAGAGAGTGTCTTCAGGAGGAGGGAAGAAACCTGAGGAAACCCCTTGGGATGCACTCTACATGCGGCTACATGCAGACAGTGCATATACGTACTTCACGCTCAAAGAAATCAACGTGGCCCCGTGAGCCCCTTTCTAAACAACAAAAATCTCTGGTGTGTGTGTGTGTGTGTGTGTGTGCTCTGTGTGCGTGTGTACCAAGTGATACCAGAGCCGTCTCACTACTTTGAATACGTACATTCTTCCACATATCCTCCGCAGGAACGGTGCACGGTGGAGATATAGTGCATGCATATGAAGGTGTGTACATGCGTTTATGCGTGCGTACTTGATACGAAGCAGGTATATGCCGTACAGTACGTACAAATGCATTGCTGACGGAAAAGTTCTTGATACGAAGGAGGTATATGCCGTACAGTACGTACAAACGCATTGCTGACGGAAAAGTGATTGCTGAGAAGTATACGGTCGGACGCTGAGGCAGCGGACAGCGCCACAAGAAGGCGCGAAACAATGTACAGCAGAGACCATACCGTCCGCCTCATACTTCAGGCGTTCTTGCAAGCTTCGCTGGCAAGCCGCTGGAATTACGTCCTATTGGATTCTGTTATTTATTAGTTTTTGGTGCAAGCTTAGCAGGCAAGCATGTGGAATTAGTTTTTGGTGCAGGCTTAGCAGGCAAGTATCTGGAATTAGTTTTTGGTGCAAGCTTAACAGGCAAGCATCTGGAATTAGTTTTTGGTGCAAGCTTAGCAGGCAAGTATCTGGAATTAGTTTTTGGTGCAAGCTTAGCAGGCAAGCATCTGGAATTAGTTTTTGGTGCAAGCTTAGCAGGCAAGCATCTGGAATTAGTTTTTGGTGCAAGCTTAGCAGGCAAGTATCTGGAATAAGTATTTGGTGCAAGCTTAAGGCAAGCCGCTGGAATTAAGTTGTAAAGTTTAATCCTTCTGAGCTACATAGACAAGTGCGGGGACCCACACCCACGGAAGCTGTCTGCAAATGGAGGCAGTTTTTGCGGAGCTACCACTATGGCATCCACAACACTGAACGTGTGATTAAATTAGGGAATTTTTCCCAAATGATTTGCTGCTAAAGAGCGGGAAGGGGCCGCAAGCCACCTTTTTGAATGAGATACTCCCATGTGATTGATGGAGGGTCCCTGGATCATCACGAAGCTTTTGAAGGTGGGGGAAGGCAAACTATAATGCGAGTGCATGTCTTCCGACGGCGCGGTCATTAACATAAGCTCACAGCAGCCTCATAGACTAAAATAATGCACCGGCCGTCTTTATTACTTTCAATCCTCACCTGCCTCTGGTCCATCACTCAAAGTAGGCAGCCGTACATACGTAGTAGTAGTATGGGGGGGAAAGCTTGTTGACTCGAATACAAATGAGAGGAGGGGGAACTCCTTTTCCTCTCTTTAGGAAGCGTCCGCACCGTCGTGTCCGTGTTGCCGACGTCCCAAGTGCATTTTGGCATATGGCTTGAAATTATTTGTATGGTAATGTACATTTCTTCCACTGAGAATCGATCCTATAGAGAATGAAAGGCCATGCGGAGAGTCGTATACTCAGGGGATTTTACGACGTCAGTAGCTGGTAGTGCTTACGCTGTGCGTGTGTATGACAAGGCAGTTGGGTGCTCCTCACAGATAAAAAGTGAAAGACGTAAATGAAGGAAGCATTTCTATGCCATGGAGTATCCTTCCTCCTCTCTCACACATAAGTGCCACGTCTTTCACCGCTCGTTCCGATGGAGGACAATCTCATATTTCTTACCCATGTAGACTCATACGCTAGCCCATGCGGATGTGTGGATATATATACATGTGAATGTGTCCGAGATTTTTATTTTGGGTTTCCAACTCGTGCGAGACGGCTGGTGACAAGTAGACTTTATCTCAAAAGATCCCAGTGCCGTATCTATATTTAGCCAACTGGGGACCCCGATATATTGTGAAGGAAAATGCAAGTATGAATGTTTTTCCACTGTAGCAAACTGTATGGGTAGTCGAGAAATTTAAATTTAATTTACGCGTCTTTTCATGTTGGTTTAATAAAGTTACTTACAATAACTGACAAATTACAACAACGGGAACAAATTGCAGCACAGACGGCAGTAACAAATGACAAACTAAAGAGCTTGAGGACGGCGGTTGCCGGGGGGTGTTTGCCCACATTCACTTTCTCAGAGTAGAAATGCGAAAAAAATCTTACTCTTTTCCTGAAACAAAAGCAGGATAGGTACTTGCATTTGTGGAATGGTCTCATCGGCTGATGAGGTGTCGACTTAATGATACAAATCCAAAAACATTGACACAGTGACAGGTGGAAGGGGGTGAGAAATGGAATGATTGCAGTTTGGCTCATGCTGCTGCTGCTGAGTAAACGTCCTGAGGTTTTGCTTCGAGTTGTTGTTGTTGTTGTGCTTCCGACCGTAGCGTAGCGTACACTACGCTCCTGTGTATAACTATCATGCTCGAATAGTAACAACAACCAGTAGTTCAAGAATCATGTGCAATGAATGAAGAGAGTGAGTGGGGGAACGAAGTGCATAATAATAATAATAATAATAATTATAATAGCAATAGTAATAATGACAACCCATGTACATGTCAGAGGAGCTGCCTTGTTTTATGGTGCTTCTTCTAAATACTCTGCATCTTATTCGGACCTCTGAGAGAGATTTGTTTATGGTGCAGAATACGAAGTAGACCTTGTCTCCCAACTTATAATTATTATTTCATCTTCCAAATCCTTGCACTCCGACTCAGCCTCTCGGCTCTCCAACTGAGTGGAACAAGGGGGCGAATTAGGGTGAATTTGCGTTTGAAGCATATTTTGAATTGCACTACAGAGTGTTATACTATTTATTAGTGGGAGCTGGCAAATGGCGGGAATCAAGGATGTGTAAAATGACAAAGTTTCCACAGCTTTGTGGCAGTACTTATAGTGTGAGCATCATCATGACTTGAACTTGAGTCCATGTTTAAGTGCCCAGCTCATTTTTTTCGCAGGAAAGGAAAGACATGATCCCTTGGGGCAAAGATGTAAGTACTACTGCAATGAAGTGAGCAGACGTCCGCAGTTTAACACAGAATTCCTACGTGGTAATGATAATTCATCTGTTTTTTTTTTTCATTTAATGGATCCTTCCCTCTTCTGCTCATTCTGTAAGAATGCTCCTTGAACTAACCTGGATGGGGACTTGGAACAATTGGGTCCCATGGGAGATTCATGGTGACCTTGACCCCTGGCCTAGCGTCAAGAACTAGAGCCTCTGTTCACATCAATCTGCTCACTCCCGGAATGGACCCATAGTCACAACGCTATCTCTCTGCATGCTAAAAGCCTGACTAACGGCGAAGAAGCGGGTGGAAAGAGGTACAGTTTACCTTGCAGCACATACTACTCTCAGGCGCCTTGGAAAAAATGACATTGTAATTAAAATCTCTGAGTATTTCAAAAGTATGTTCCCACCGCTACACCTGCTGCTGTTACACGTTCGTCCCACATTTTGTCTTATTGCTTCCTCGCAAAATTAGGAGCTTCAGATCAATCAGGTGTTTCCTCACAGTACAAACTATATGTGACTGACCGTGGCAAGAAGAAGAAGTCGTCGTAATCCCCCAACATTCACCTCCTCATAGCCGCAACACGTACGTGTATAGCTCTCAGTCCGTGCCCGTGCTAGAAAGTACCCGTCCACTCTTGAATTTGCATTTGAGGAACGAGCTCATAAGTAATACCTGTTCGGCGGCTGGCAGGAAGAATACAATGATGCCTAATTATAGTGCTCGGAAGAGCGCATATTTAACTTTCTCGCCGTGCAAGCTAAAGCTATGGAATACTTATGTACATTGCGTGCTCACTCCCTCCCCTCACAAGCTCAAGGTATCACCCATGATCTTTGGTCCATCTGAATGTTTGAAGGAGGAGCATTGAGAGACACATCAATACAGTGTCCCACATCATGAGAGTCCCACCTGACAAGAGGGGGATAACAATGCATGAATTGTATCCGCTCATAGAGGGTGTCAATAATAATAATTACTGATTAAACGAAATTGATGGATTGACATCTATAGCCGTATGGGCAGGTGTATATACACTCGCTCAAGATGACAATCCCAATCACACTGTCCTCAAGCAGCGGAATAAAGGCGTGCATCTAAAAGTCTGGGACACTTCCACCACCACCAGCACCAATCGCACACCCTACGCATTCACAACCCACAAATCTTTCTATGAATATTATAAAAGTACAGTCGACCAGGCTGATTAAAACAGGACGCAAGGGTTAAACCCACAATCTCTTACCGTCTCCATATAAGCCAACTTTGACAAAGGTGCACCGAGCATATGGGTCTTCTCATGGTGAAGCATATACTATTGTCAGCAATGGGAAATGAAAGCTGTGATGTAGGCACGGGACACTAGACAGAGATGCAACAATGCCTACCCGGCAATTGTGAATTATCCTATTTATATTGTCATGCAAATTCACACAAAATATTACCATCATCTGTGGGAGCATCATAATTTACTCAGCATGCTCATCAGGAGATGCAGGGGAATACAACAGGAGGAACAATTAACGGCTCTCTGTGAGGATCATAAAGAAGGCTTTATGGTCTAAATTGTTGTTGTGCGGACCGTCCGGTCCGCACACGGAGCTTTGTTCACCACCATAAGCTTCAGAAGATCTTCGAAGGAGATCATGTTGTACACCCATGAGGCTCAGCCAGCACATCCATTCCGTTATCCCAGGAGGAGACAAAATGGAGCAACAAGTCCAAAAATGCTATTTTCCCCTCGTAAATTATTGGGATTAGTCGCGGACTTTGGGAGAAAGATGAGATGAGTCCATTATTATTATCAGTAGTAGGAAAGTGCATCGGTAGTACGGAATGTGCCAACTATACGTTTACAGTATGCAACCGCAGGAATGCAAATAATCCAATCAATTCTGATCCTCTTTTTGAATGCTGTATTGCGGCTCAGTAAAAGTAAAAGCGCACTGTAATCATTACTCCTCTGCAGCACTGGCACTAGGAGGGTGCATGAGCTTTAACTGCGTCGGTGTGTGTGCACCCAACCATTTCTTTCGCATCTCGCACTAGAAAATCTTAAGACCACTGTGTGTGACTCTGAAATGTGCCGTCGCCAAATCAACATATAATCAAGTCAACAAAACATTATCCCGAGGACGAGACGCGCTGAACCAGTTCGATATACCTGTACACATTGCACAGCTCAATGATTCCAGTCAGCCGAATCCCATGGGGACGATTAGAGGCAACGGAATTGGGGACCGTGAAAGAGGGTCTCCACTCCGACAAATGACTCATGACTGGTGACCTAAAAGAAAATATCCATGGAAATTTGGCACTCTAGACCGCAATACTGCAGGATTTCTGAGGTCTGTTCCTTGGTGATAGAAACAGAAACTGCTGTCGGCAACAGTTGAAAATATTATGTTGCTAAATGCTTTACGGATAGAGTCAATCATATCATTCACCCTGCCCACCGCCTTCCCGACTTTCGCAGGAATGATTGCAGATGAGGTTGCTGACCTGGTAATGTGACACTGACGGATGAATGCCTAAGAAAGAACTAGTACTGAAGACAATGGCGTACAACGACCTAGAATATTTATTGATGGTAATATCACTCAACTTTCTTTACTAAATCACAACTTTTGGAAACATTCAGAACCAGATGATGAAATGGTGTTTTTGACATCAAATATTGCTTTGCAGCTACATTCAGCGACACTACAATGACAGCAAATACCGGATGACGGGACTGTGAATTGAGAAGACTCGGGCTTGAGAGTACGGTAAAATTTTTGACCTAACCACGCCCAGTTCAAGTTTAAGTGCGGGGTCTTCTATAAGTTTTAGGCAGAACCAATAATTTTATGTGTTCTAATTTCTACAATTTGTCATGCTTGAAGTCGTTGGGAACTGTGAAATAAGACTGCGGGAGTGTACGATGCCAAAGGACAGGAGTGGAGACGCGATCTACTACAACCTTTAAGTTACTAATAGACTATTGTAAAAGCATAGCCTTCTGATGTGATCCCCATCATTTGAACATTCTAAAACTCGGCGTTGTTGTTAGAGTTGTTTTCCGGTTCGAGCCCCACGAGAGTTCCATCCCAGGCCGGCTGCTGCTTGTGTGTGATAAAAGCTCCCCGTCCGACTTTCCTGTTAATAATCTCGACAAAGAAATGAGGATACATTAAACAATCAGCTTGCACAGCTAAAACCATGGGGTAGACTGTGAACTTGAACTGCAGACTTTTAACTGAGCATCGGGCTCCACATGTCACAAGCAAAGGCTCTCATTCTTATCAAGGGTGTACCTGGCTGTAATCACTGGAACGCGGTCGAAGTTGTGGGCTAAGATTTATTCGGAGAGGAACAGCAGCGTCTTCCACGGGCACTTCCATCACCCCCACATCAATATCAAATGGCTGGTTGGGACCCTGACCTACAGGAAATCGGGCTTCCGTCCCCCTTGACCTTTTCCCGTTCGTCCAGCCCCGGCTATACTGAAACGTCTGGGCATCGCACAGAGTCATGACCACTACTAAAAGGAGTGCGACAGACTTCCAGACGGCCCCGTTGCTACTTCTCCTGCAAGCGACCATCAAGATCAAGATCCAATTGTAATTTGTAATTTATTTTCGCTGCCATAAAAACTTTCGAAAGCCCAGAGGTATTCTCGTTATAGCCTGCATACAGATTGGCACTGTAAATCTTTGCGTGGCTATGATCAGTTAATTAGCATTGACGGAGAAAGTGAGGGTTGTATGTGAAGATTGCCAATGAAATATTAAACGTGGCGGATGTTCCCATCATTTGTCTCTGCCACACGATATCCATTGCGAACGAGCCTTCAGCGATGACCGCTGCATTGGGAAACTCGAGTGACCCGCAATGTAACATAGGTCATTGCATAAGGGTGTGAGCAATTAATGCTTCCGCTCCCTCACTATTATCGTACCGTGGTTGGATCCTCCGACGGCCTTGACTCACTTGCAACTTTCTCAGGGAGGGACACATTAAGGCCCAGCATAAGAGTGGCACTGGTCAAAAGTTAAGTAAATCTGACTCACTCAGTTGCGAACATGAACCGATACTCTAGACGGGCGGGAGTTGAAAGTTTTCAAAGTCACGGGTCAATTTTAAAGAGTGAATAGGAAAGTGATGCGGAGGAGCGTTTCCAATTTTAAGGAAACATACTAATTTAATACGGATTGTAAATTTAGGGGAAAGCAGCAGCTGCGAAGAATGCATGTGGATACCAAGTATTTTCGAAGGAGTGCAGAGTTGTGTTCTTTGGGCGCTTGGTGGTACATTTGGAAGCAAACTGCGCTGGTGAGACGCTCCGACTCCACTTTTACGTACATACGCATTTCATGATTCATGAGCGTGAGAGTATTCGTTAGCAGCGAGCATTACCCTTGTGAGTTCGGAAATGTGTGTTTCCAGGGCATCGTAATAATACGACGATGAAGAATTTAAGGTGTGAGGAAAGAAGTACACACAAACACACTCAGTCAGTCTTGCACGCTCATTAATTCACACAACATCGGTGGATGTGTATGAGCATAATGGTTGAAAATCNTGACTCAAAGCTTATCTCTCCTCCTTAAATTTCCCGCCTAATGTTTTAAAGGGTAAATTAATAATAATACATTGTATTTTTTACACTTGCCGCACCAAAATCTCCGTGTACACAGTTCAACGCAAAGTATTTGCGAATGATTTCCTTGCTATTTTTGCACTGTTGTATTCTACACTTAATTTTTGTCAATAAAATCAACAGTGGTCAGTCAGAAACAATTTTGTATTTTGGAATTTGCATGGATTTGCGTGCTCAAAAACTTTGAAAAATCGGCTTTCGGATCTAATGTCTGACTGGTCTGCCGATTGCTGGTATTGTTGTTATTGAAATTAAATATATTAGTCCCACAAAATGTTATGAAACAAATCCCAAAGCTGGAGCTTCAATAAGCTGTAAAGTCAATTACGCTAGCTTCAGTCCCTTTATGACGTTATTTACAAAATAAATGGAGGACATCACTTTCAAGTACCCTAGGGATTATTCGGACCATTGACACTCCGTAAGGTAGCACGGCACTAGCAAGTGGGAGTGAGTCCGTGTTTGAAGTTGCAAGAAATGTTCGCGTCTTGGATTCAATGCTTGAGTACTTCAGTTCAGCCAGCACATGAAGTAAACGTTTAATAAAAGAAGTACAGGCAACCATCGGTGTGTCGTACACCCACATTTGCACCTATTCATTGTGGGTTGACGAAGCGCTTTGTGCAACCCCGTAACAAGTGACAATAGACATGGTTTTACCACTTGTCATTTTACTCTGTTGCATAAATTTAAGTGTCTAATATGTGTGTGTGTGTGTGTCGCTAAATGAAACGCACTAGTGCGGAAAAATACCATACACGGCTCCTTGTCCCTTTCTCTGGTGGGATTGAATCCGCAGTTAAAAGTGAGATTGAGTGACAGTCTTTTAAGTCATTCGAAAATCGAATCGATTTTACTGGACTCTCAATCGGAAGCTCGATCCAAACAGCTACCTTGCTCATAGACCTTAAACTGGATTTTTAGTAAGGGGATGACTTTACCTATTTTCCTAGTCTCTGCTTCATCAGTGGATCATTTCTGAGAAATTCTGGGGATTCTTGTAGGGTGAAATCAATGAGGACCATAAACATTGCGACTATTACGACACATTCCTCATTTAGTCCAAAATTTGAAAGATTTTGGCAAATAAACAAGGTGGTAGTGTCAGCTAAGGGTAGGGGTAACATATTTAATTGTAACTTGTAACTATGACGAAAATTCGAAAAACTCGAACGAGTTCCAGAATGTTTCTTGATGGAAAAAATACCGGATCCCATATTCGGGCTCCACGTAAAGTTCACCATAAGGTTAACTGACTACATTAGACATTTTCAATGGCTTGCTACAGCTATTAACTTCAAAATGAAATCTACTTACATTTTCTTCGGTGCCGTCTCGCTGCAGGGTGCCGAGGAAATGAACAACTTTTCCATTGTGAGCGTAACTTCTGAACGTCTTAATGTTAAAATGTAGAAACAAACTTGAGTTTGAGTTAAAATTTAGTTCTGCCTCGGAGGAGAGTTGAAATTCTTCACAGACGACGAGGGAGCTGAATCCAGTTGTGACCTTTCCAACTTTCAAGTCCAAATCTTGACAGTGACTGAATCTTGCTTCGGATCCAGAAGAGCACTGGCAGTGACCAACATGCGATAGCGTTGGACAATGACCAGAGAGAGGGCATAATTCCCCTTATATAATGATGATCCCGGGTTCTAATTACAAGTCTTACACCTTCTCTCTTGAATTCGGATTTCTATCGGTGCGCACAAATTCGGCCCACGGTGGTAATTAGTGGGTGAGCAGTAGCCCACCCTATGATCTGTCCCATTCAAGTAACACGAGTTGAGAACGAGCATCAAAATTCCCTGCTTTGTGAGACAACATCTACATCATAGACTCCTGATGTGGGCAGTCTTAATTTCCCAAGTTACCTACGTGTTTGGACAAATTAAGACATGCTAGTCATCATATTATTGATCCTCACGAGCGTTGTATTTCTGTTGCGATTAATAACAGTTGTTACCCGAAGCCCGCGTACTCGCCGGCCGCAGAACCCGTGTCAGTGTGGCCTTTCCGTCGAACTGGAACCTCCGCACGGAATACTTAAACCCACACTTGGGCTTTACAGCCACACAATGCATTGGTTGTAGTTTGAGGATATAATCAACCTATTGGTACAGGCTAGTATCGGATGAAATTTGCTCTTCAAGAGTAATTACCAGTGACGGTAAACCGGATATACACTTACGGGGTAGGAGTACAAGAACGGCTGTTTCGTGAGGTGATGGAGAGGACACTGGTCGGGGTATGCATGTGCCTGTCATTCCCCAGACGCCTACGTGCCCACACTGTGAAACTAATCTGATCCCTCCGCGGTGGTGCACACCCACTTAAGCGAGTTTACTTTGTCGTATTCGTGCGTCTTTTACATGAGTTAAATGTACATTGATATAGATGAAGTGCTACAAATGACTGATGTCAATGTGCCTGCCCGTGAATTCCAAGTCATTTTTGTCTCCTTTTGTTGCGGGTGAACTCCAAAATAAAATTTTTCAAATTTTTATCGTTCGAAGCCGGTCATGTAAAAACAAACTTGTAAACCTAAATTTTATTTATTTATTTATTCAATTAAGCACCCTGCGGGCCAGTGGTCCATGGCGCGAGTAAACCTAAATTAAATAGGTGTAGGTAGGGTGACTATTGCATTCTATACATTCACAATCACCCCAATGACTTTAATAGCTATCTTTATGAGCGGAGTTATAATGCAAAAACCTCAGTCACAATTGTTCAGTCCTAGTTCGGATACAAATGTTTTGATTTGAATGGACCCTCGTAAAACCATTAGCGGGTCCTGTCAAGCATCTGCTAGCATGCGACTCCACCAAACCGAGGATCCAATCACAAAAGTCTAAATGACCAATTTGTAATTTCAACTTTCGACGGAATTTTTCGGCTTCAATCTACGATTACAATTAGTTGATTA
>WJFA01003367.1:0-13079 GCA_009870155.1 Pseudobourletiella spinata | reverse complement strand
CGCCAAAGGGTCCCCCCTTTGGTGTATTGCAAAATTTTCACATCTTCCAATCCTGTGTAAAAGCTACTCGAGAAAACTAGACATGCAATACACCATGGGAATTCAATTTCCATGTTCAATTTCCAAGAATCGAAGTTGGTGAAATTTTTATGTCGAATATTTCTTAAATTAAGCATTTTTTGGCCGAAAGACTGTAGCGTTAGCATATGCTTTATGACGTTTCATGGCGGTTCATTCGTCCGCCCCTGGAGGTTGAGTCGTCCGCCCATGGAGGTTCAGTTGTCCGCCCCATGCATTTTTGGCCTGGTTGAGCGGTCCGTCGGTTCATTTGTCCGGATCCCTCCTAGTCTACGATGTCTGCGGTGGCAACAGTGGAATACATTTTGTTTCTGAAAAACTTCCAAAATATTGTTGAAAAATTAAGGAAAATGGAATATGGTAAAATGAAGCGGTCACAAACATTACTTCTTGTATACCCCGCGGCACGTTTATCTTCTGGACTTCCCTATGGAACATAACAACACTTGTGAGGAGCAACTTGATACATCGGGGTGGATAAATCTATAATTTCGTCGGAATTCCAGATGACAAAGGTAGCCTAAAAATGTTTACAAAGAAAATATAAAGCTACTGATGCGATTCGTAATGAATGTTATGTCAGGGGGTTGTCTGCTACTGATGAACTTCTGGGTGACTGTTATGCTGCGGAATTATTGTCAAATTTCAAATTACTGATGACATTCCGAATGAGTGGGATGTCACGGAATTGTCAAGTCGGAATGGGTATTAATATAATGGTACGATGTCAAAGCATTTGATCGGCTGATCAAATGCGCTCTATGTGAAAAATTATGTTGTATTATTCGGTTGCGGGTAGCACAGTGTTAGCGTTATATTTGGTCCCTCAGTTCAGCATTGGAGGTTTGGTGTCACTCCGGGACAGCCCTTGGTTGTGACCTTGTATTTGAGTCTTCTCCACTCTTATGCCTCAAGTTGCAATGAACGGGAGACATGCAAAGGAAATTAAAATCCGATGTTTCACCCGCCAATTTTATTCCACAACATCATTTTTAGTACGTGTAGGCACATGTGAAACTCAGGTTTCTCTTGAAGCACTAATTTGATGAATATCACGAAACCCAGTGAAGTCCGCAATATTCGGGTAATATATTGAATGCGTACTTTAGTATGATAAAAGCTTTCTTTGACGACCAATGGGACCGCATTTAGTTGCCTTTCTTAAATTTCGCGCAAATGCTGAAAAAAAATGTAGCAGCTATAAGCTACTCTTTCTCAGAAATTATTCGAATTTGGATTGCCTTTAAAATTATAATGTCTTCCTATGCGTATATAAATTCTTCATGAATTAAGGTCATCTTTGCCACCTTTTTTTGGATAAAAACAAACAAATTCAACGCTTTTTTTGCTTTTGAAATGGATTTCATGTGGTAAAATTCAGTTTCAGACGCATGTCTTTTGATAGCACTCGAAAGTATGCAGGGAGCATCCAATGCAGCGGTCACATAGGCAGGTCAATCCTGGTCCGCAAATCCCGGATGTTTTGAACATGTCGTTCCTGCATTCTTGCCCAGGTCCCTATTGATGTCCAGGAAAAAAGGCAATAAAGGTAACACCATATGATTTACTTGCACGTTGGAAAACTGAACTATCGCCAAGGAGAAAAGATGAGGATATAACAATAACATTTTTAAGAGGAGGATTCAACGTTACCTTAGCACACACTTTTCTTCCACAATGATTCATGACAACTCCATAATCGCAGTCTTCGGGCTCTGGGCAGAACCCTTCCGGACAGGGAGCACATCTGGGCATTCCGACTGCACCCTCGGTGTAGCGGAAGTACCTTTAAATTCCAAATTATTACAGTTGAAATCTCTAGCAAATCTGAACCATAATTCGTCTCCACGATGCATTAGCCTTCAAAATTTTAAAATCTCCCGCTGCTTACGAAATGACGAGTGTGGCGAGGGCAACACCAACGAGAGCAGCTAAGTTGTTTGCCATTACGGCTATACGGGTGACGACTACTGTAGGTTGGGATCCTCAATTTATTTCGTAAAACCAACTTTTTCCACTGAAATTGCACACAAAGTCAACGGAAGTCCCTATTAAGGGCAGTGGGATTTTTCGGGCCGACTGGCGAGTTAGTGGCAAAAGTGGGACAGTAAGACACAACTGAAGGAAGAACCGATGATCAGACCCTATTTTATACCCGCATTCTATCTCATTTGAAATTCAAATGTTCATCACTGCCTTGCCGTTCTGGTGAGGCAATTCCAAAATATTAATTGAACTTCTGCTGAATTTTCTTTACACTTCATCTACGTTTATATCATGCTAACGTTCAGTGGGACGACAGCAAATTTGTAACGGGAAATGGAAGTTGCTGTCGTCACGTCTTTTAATAATGGCAGTAACACTGTGAATTCTTGTTGCTATTTTTGCACGATTTTTATGAATATTCTCATAGTCAACCGGTCAATCCGAGTTCCGGAAGGCATACCAACACCGCCAAAAGAGATGAGGATGGAGGTCTCAGAAAGAGTTTCGCAATTTTAAGTCGACAGGAAACGAAAGCTAGTGCGCAAATTTCAATGACGTGAATGCTAATACTACATGTAGTTAGCTTCTGACGTGGGTATTCTGGAATCAGCTGCGGCTGTTTACCACTCAAATCTGCTGCAGATGACAGTGTTGCTTGCCCAAGTTGATGTTGCAGGGTCATTGCGGTTCATAACTTGGCTAATGTGTAGTAATACTACTTTATTACCGTTTCGGGAGACAAATTATTCAGGTCTGTAAGTGACTGTGAGGTAGACGACATGCTGGGTGCGGGCTCAGCATTCAGAGGGGAAGTATCAGCCGGTCCCAAGCTACCACTGCTGCCAGCATTCTAGAGTTTTGAAAGCTGCACTGCTATTCTGAGCAGCTTGTCCGGCTGTTCGTAAAACAATTCCATAATTTAACAAAAAATGTTGTTTTCAGTTTTTAGGGGTAATCTCAGCAACCGCGTAAGGGTAAGTTTTGAGCACATGCAGGGATAAACGCTGAAATAAGGGATACTGAATTAAAAAAACTCATGTAACATTTCCAAAAACGGAAGGAGCAGTTGGCTGCGGTTGCGGTATACTCCAGTGTCATGAGTAGGGACCGGATTTCTATGAAAATGCATATTCCAAGCGCTTGCTTATATCCGCCCGAGACTTTGTATAAAGCTCGATGTAGGGTGTGGACATGCCAAAATAGGTGAAAAAAATTTGCATATTTTGTCATAATACCTCCAAAATGCATACTGCATATGCCCTGGTCATAGCCCAACAAAATTGCATTAAACCCGTCATAATCCTTGATTTTATGCAAAAATTTACGAAATTTCATTCAGAAATTATCTTTCTAAGCTTTCTATAACTGAAATGTGGAAATCAAAATTGTTTTATGGGTGGGTTTTAAATTCTCGCATTAAAAATAGTCACATACCCCGAGTAATTTTACGGTATCCTCCGAGAGGATCGAATGTTTCTATTAAGTGGATTCATAAATTAACATTTTCAATCTTTTTTGGCGAGATTGCTTTAGAATGGATGCATTTTGCAGCAAAACTGCGAAAAACTGAAGAAAAAACGGTTTTCAAGACCCACAAAGTGTATAAATAAACCAAAAATTGCATGCATATTTTGCGTCATAATTCCTATAAAGTTGCATATTTTCCGTCATAATCCCTTAAAATCTTGCATAAGCAAACCGTCATAATACCTCTTAAAATTGGTCATAGAAATCCGATCCCTAGTCAAGAGGTCATCTCATGACCTCAGGACTACTCATCGTCCCCATGCCTCAAATGATCCAAGATTTTGATTTTCATCCCAAAATTTACTCATTACAATGGATCCCAACACATCTCATTTGTGGCTCGGTTGGCAGGAAGTAATAATTCATTTTAGTGAAGGGCTTTAGTTAAGGAACTTCCTCTATCTTCGACAATGCCATCAAATTACACATTTTCGCCCATTACCCTCTAAAAAACCCAAACGTTTTCTAATGGAGCACAAAAATTTGAAAAGTATACGACTCTTTCAAATGTAAAATTTAATACAATAAACTGACAAAAACTATCATCTCTCTCTGCGACAGCATTGCAGGGTTGACATAAGAATATGCGAATAATCAGGCAGGTTGAATGTCCGTAGTTTGAGCGTTGAAAAACTGTCAGCTGTCTGTTAGCTCCCTCCAAGAGATCCGGGTGACTTGGCAAGATTTTTATAGGCTTTATCAATAGTCGTCGACGCTCTGTGCTTAATGCAGTACTTTCCGTTTCAATACTCTATTGTTTACGAGGTTTTGAATACTGCTCCTGTATGTAGGATCAGGAGGAGTGAATGCATTATCAGTTTATCAATAACAATAATGGCTCACAATTCCCTTGTTTTGATCAATATGGCACATTACGTGGAACAAGTTGGATGTCGGCCAGAACAAGGGGGTAACTGGCCTTTGTTCGTGGCTCTCATGCAGTCAGTGAAATAAGTTTTAACACAGCATACACCTACTTTCTGAGAGGTAATTTTCTCTTATTTTCCATCTAATATTCTCCTATTCCCGTTTTAATTGGTAAAAGTTTTCCTGTAGTTTATTATATCCCACCATTTAAGCAGCACAATAATTCGTTCGTAGGGGCACATAAGCCGACACGTTTTTAAGCTCTCACCGAAGAGTTCTTCAGGAAAGCAAAGTCTTCGCCCCTCACATCTTATCCCTTCACTCGATGGCAAGGTTGTTTCCACAGTAGGTTGCAGTTGCCCGCCATTTCTATGGCCTAAACTTTTGCATTTCTTACGCGGTATTACGGCAGACTTGCAACAAAAGCAAGCTAAACAAACGTGCGAGCTCACCGGTCCTCCTCATCCTCACAGTTCGCAGTCACCTCTTTGTTCCTTGTTGGAGATTTTCTCCAACAAAAACTAATTTTCTAAGACCGGAATATTCCAATTTCCTTGGAATTTCACATATTTTGTACAGCGTCGTAGGTCATCATAGTGGACAGGTAAAAAATACTCCAGTGTTACTGTGTATACCCGCATTTCCCCCATTAGTCAATAACTGTGTAAAAGTATTCGTCTACATTTTCACTTGTCGAGTGGAGTGGAAAGCTCGTTTGCGCACATACCTCGGATTTCTAAGGTTGCATTATTTAGCTCCGGAATTTATCACCTTGCTAAGAACTTTTTTATTTTCCTCAGGAGTCCTAGGCTGACTGATTTGTCACTGTGACATTACATTTGGATTCTTCTCTGTATTCACAACGGCAATAATCCATAATCAATGGCATCAGCATCGGTGGTCGGTCGAGCCTTTCGTGTTACAGATGATGACTTCACCAAGGACATCAGGATTGTTTTAGAGAGAATATCTCCGGTCAAGAAGCCTGAAAACGAAAAATTTTCTTCTCAGGATGATGCCACAAGGACTGAGTTTGGAGCCACGGATGATGAAAGTAAGAGCCAGTGTTAGCGAAGACCTTTATTGGAAGTTTGTTTTACAAGATATTGTATAAATTGTCTCATATTGAAGCCTGTGATTCACAATTTATTTATGTTCAGTTAATGCGCTTGCGATCGCTTTTGAATTGTTCTGGCAGTTCAGGAAATTCTGAATCGCATGGTTTGTAATTGAGAGTAGTGTTGGTGAGTTTGTAATTGAGAATAGTGTTAGTGAGTATTTAATTGAGAATAGTGTTGATTTGCCTTTGTTCGAAGGAGAAATGGATGAGACACCAACGATCAACGAATGTGAGGACGCCGACAGCTTGTGGGAGGATTCACGGGACAATAGCAAAAACGCATTCCTCGCCAAGTTAGAGAAAAACAGGTCGAAGAGATTTGAATTTCTCCTACAGCAAACGGAAATTTTCGCTCACTTCATGTCGGAAGACGCGGAACCTCAAGGGAAAGCGTCAGCTTCATCATCCTCGAGTCATGCTCAACGGAAGGGAGGCAAAGGAAGTGCTGGGCAGCTGCAGCCGTCTATTCCCTCTCATCCCGAATCTGCGCAGAAATTTTCCTCTAGCCCACACTACATCAAGAACGGAGAGATGAGAGACTACCAGGTCCGCGGGTTGAACTGGCTCATCTCCCTCTATGAGAATGGGATTAACGGGATCTTGGCTGATGAGATGGGTTTAGGGAAGACTATTCAAACGATTTCCATGCTTGGCTACCTGAAAAACTACAAGAAAGACCGGGGTCCTCATCTCATCATTGTTCCCAAGTCAACCGTAAGCAACTGGCTAGCGGAATTTGCCAAGTGGTGCCCGTCGATCAAGGCCGTCAGCTTCGTGGCGTTGAAACCGGAACGCCATGATATCAAGAAAACTCTGCTAACGACCAAGTGGGACGTCTGTATCACATCTTATCAAATAGTACTTCTCGAAGAGGCCACGTTCAAAAAGTTCAACTGGCGGTACATGGTTATCGACGAGGCTCAGCGGATCAAGAACGAGTGTTCCAAGCTCTCCGGCGCCGTGAGGAAAATTAAGTCAACAAATCGTCTTTTGCTGACGGGAACTCCACTTCAGAACAATTTGCACGAACTCTGGGCATTGCTCAACTTTCTATTGCCGGACGTGTTCGACTCGGCGGAAGATTTTGATGCGTGGTTTGACACAAATAAATGCCTAGGGGATCAGACACTTGTGGATCGTCTCCATGGCATCCTGCGCCCCTTCCTCCTCCGCCGAATCAAGTCGGATGTGGAAAAGTCCCTGCTTCCCAAAGTCGAATTGAAAATCTATGTCCCACTGAGTCCTTTCCAAAGAGACTGGTGAGATACACTATTGCTAAATAATGTTGCTATAGTAATATTATTTATGAAATGTTTTTTTTCGTCTTCTACTCCAGGTATCGGAAAGTTTTACTGAAGGACATTGACCTCATCAACGCCCACGGCCGTCAAACTGGGATTAAGATGCGCCTTGCAAATATATTCATGCACCTACGGAAAGTATGCAATCATCCCTATTTGTTCCCTGGCGCGGAACCAGGCCCACCCTTCACCACAGAGAAGCATCTCGTGACAGTCTGTGGCAAACTAACTGTGTTGGATAAGCTTCTGGTCAAGTTAAAGCAACAGGGTTCTAGGATTTTACTCTTCTCCCAGATGACAACAATGATGGACATTCTGGAGGACTATTTGGACTGGAAAAAAATTGAGGTAGGACTGTAGTAGTCTTGACTTTCCAGCCTACAGCTCTGAGTGAATTGAATTCACAGTAATAATTGAGTTTTCTATTTTAGCATTGTCGGCTTGACGGTGAAACCTCTTATGAGGATCGTGAGAAGATGATCCAAGAGTTCAATGCACCGAATTCTAAAAAGTTTATATTTCTCTTATCTACTCGAGCGGGCGGTCTCGGGATCAATTTAGCCACGGCGGATGTTGTAATTATCTACGATTCGGACTGGAACCCTCAAGTGGATCTCCAAGCCATGGTAATAATTTTTTCATTTTACCACTCCCCTTTTATTCTATATTTATTATGAACAAATATAGCCTGTGAATGTGGTTATACAATCATTTTAGGACCGGTGCCATCGGATTGGACAGAAGAAACAAGTTCGTGTATTTCGTCTCGTGACAGAAAATACAATTGAAGAGAAAGTAGTTGAGAGAGCCGCGATCAAGTTGAACTTGGACCGGAAAGTTATTCAGGAAGGTATCAATGTTCACTCGATTTTTTCTGTTGCGAAACTGAAGTACTGAGAAAAAAGGAGCGTGGATGGAAATGAAGGCGTCCATAATTGCATTGGCTGATCGACCGCGCATGTGCAAGTGACAAATGACGACCAATCGCATGTATTCTTCCAGGTCGGCTGGTAAATATGCAGGACGTCGCACTGAAGAAGGAAGAGATGTTGAAAATGATCCGTTTTGGTGCGGACAAGATCCTGGCCGGGCAACATGGAGAAGTGACAGATGAGGACATTGACACAATACTGGCTCGCAGCAAAGCCCGTTCGGACAGCGTGGATCAAGCCATCGCATCGGGTGTGGTCAACTTTGTACTGGAAAACAATGAAGATCCACGCACCACCCCAGCCTCTATGCCCAAATCTTGTTACATTTTCGAAGGAGAAGACTACCGGTACAACTGCCTCAATGAACCATTCTTAGTTCCCCCAATTTAAATTTAGTATATTGTTATTTCATTAAATTATCGGTATTGATAACTCGTATTTTTGTAGGCTTTTGAAGGAGCAGCAAAAGAGGCGGATGGAGAATGAAGAAAATTGTTTTGTCACTCTTCCGAAGCGTGAGCGCACCACGCCAAAGTACATTGTTGATGAATCGGATCTCATCGGCACTGTGAGGCTTCCAGTGAAGAAACGGAAGCTGGCTTTCAAAGACATTACGCAACAGTCCGAAGACTTAACCTCACCTGATCTTTGAATAGGTATCCCAGTCCTCTCACCGATTCATACTTTGAATCATCACTGGCATTACTTATTCCGCATATGACTTATGATCATCGTTTGCTCAAGTTTCACCTTTTGAGAAAATTAACATTATTCTGCAGTTGTCTGTCGTAATGCAGAATCTAGCTCGTATTCTAAATTTCATGTAAACCTCAAAATAATTATTACTGTCAGAGGAATTTGCTCTGAATTGTTTACCTTCTTTCACCCTTTCATCATTGGATTTTGTGTTCACAAAACAAGATTGCGAATGAGTTTTACATTATTTCGTAACGTGCTCAATTTTAATGCGTTTTAGGTGTAAGTGACACTTATTGGTGGGGCATAATGAGTTTTAATTTTATATTTCAACATTTTGATACGAAGGAAATAAATCCAAAGAAACACGTGGCTCGCTTTACATTAAAGTTTACTTGGATTTAAAAATACGGAATCTGGAACACACCAAAAACAATAATGGTAGCAAACAAATGAACGCCTTGCTGGAATGGATCATCCTGAAATTCGGCGTTTTAACGTTTAATATATATGCGCGAATTAAGTTGAAAAATGCCAATTCGACCGTCTCTTTATCTTGTGAATTTGAGACAAGTCTTGGTAGATGTCACAAGATTATAGGCAATTAAGCCATCACCGTGAGATCCAACGGTGCGTTGGCGTTCCCTGAAGTGATACAAGCTCCATAGATTTTTGATAAATGTTGTCTAACTGTCAAGTACGCTAGCCCACGCCTGAGTCAACTCAATTATCCACTGAGGTGAAGGGAAATGCGGACAGCAAGATGACTGATAGTATGGTGCCTGTAACTATTAAATTCTTCGCAGTTGACATATGAACTTTCAGAAAAACATGTGCGAATTACGATATTCTCATGATTCTAACAACGTCTCCTGCGAGTAATGTGTGCTTGAGGATTTTTATGGCTAGCAACTATTATTTTTGATGAATTCCAGCCTGTAAGATCCCCAAAGTAACCAGCCGAAATTTATGTTCAGGCTCTCACTACGCAGCTAGTCCTTCAGCAGATAGCTGGATAACGAAAATGGAGTCCACGATTCCAAAGACTTTGGCATTTATGCGGAGTGCTTTCATCGGCAGCAACGCTCTAAACTTCACGCCATTTATCTGGACAACAGCGGAAGCATTACCGAAACGGGCACGTCAATGGTCTCGTCGTGGTATTTGGTGGATCAACGTGGCTCTCGTATTCATTAATGTCACCTTTGTGGGTTTCCGTTTTGTAACTGTAGATGGGAGGAAGGAGGGCGGTCGTCCTTTGAAGATGTACGTTCTATTTTTTCTCCTTGTCCATGTATACTCCGCAGTCTTTCAACTGGCAAACATGCGGAATCAAGACGAATTACCGCAGTTTATATCCCACATCCTCGGCTTCATCCGCAGCTTTCAAAGTAAGTCAACGACCTGAAGTAATGAAATTCTGGATGAAAGTTGATTGAAAAGGGACGTCTTCTTTATGTGAAGCAGTATTTTATGTGCTAATTACGACTTATTATCACGTTTATTTTAATTTTACTTTTTATGTAACCATCAGTGGCGTACTTTTTATAAAATAGGAACAAAATTGCTGCAACGGAGCCAAGGAGCGTGTAAATTGTTTCCAAAGTGCATCCCAATTCTCAAACTCTACCGCTTTTGTGCGTACATGCTACCTGTGGGAGTATTTTTTCTCAGCATACTCCGCCCGAGCTCACCCGAGTTGTGGTCATCCATATTTTGTGAAGCTGAGTCGCTGGAATGGAAGTACAGGTTGCCTTTTGCCCTCTTGCAGACGTATTTGATGTTGATCATGGCTGAAGTATCAATTATCTGGTTCAGTTTCTCGTACGCTGTCGCGTTCTTCGTCATCGACCTTCTGAACGTACTATGGCTTAGGTGCGTAATGAGTGGTGTGTAAGTAATTAACAAAACTGAAGGATAACAATTTGCTAATGTTGAGGTCCTGTTTAGACTAGGGAATTCAACCAACATCTCTAAAACGAAGATGATTGCGTTCAGTATGCAAACACTTGAATGCTACACCCAACTGCGGCTTCTGCTGGAGGAGTTTAACCAGGTCGACTTCATCCCAATTATATCATGTAAATTATTACTCATGCTCACGGTGACAGTCTGCACATATTGTGCAGTTCGTCTCAATGGTATATTAGCTCTGGTATTCCTCGTGGTCGGTAGTGTCGTCCAGATTTCCTTCACCATTACCTTGCTCACATTGGCTGAGGTGAACCGGAAGTCCACGGTGTGCCTCATCCGTTTAGCACATGAAATATCCGCAATCAGCCACTCAACTGCTGCCGAGAAACAAACTGTGCAATGGATGCTCAAATACTTGCGAACGCTTTCACCACTGAAAGTTCGTGTGGGCTCTGCCTATTATATTGACCGGCATATTGTTCTCACCACTCTGAGCATCGTATTCGAGTCAACTATAAACTTTCTCCTGATGAGTTGAAATATACCATCTAAAAAGTTGTGCTTTTGTTGTCTATATTGGGTCATTGAAACGCTCGCTCATGGTCAAAAATGGTTTCAGTCGCACGCGCCCACCTTGACAGAACGGCAGTGCCCGGGGATCCAGCTTGTGGAAATTTATTGGTTTTCACCGACTGGAATGTCACTCAGAATAGAATCAATAAATTTGCCGAAACTGAAATGAACTTGTCTATCCTTTTTGAATAAAATTGAATCATCTCTTCAATACACAAACTGCTATAGAAATTTGACAGGATTCAGACCTTCGGAGAGGTTCTGCGGACGGATGTGATTGGCTCCCGTTACGAAATAGATTCGTCACTCGACATATTTGGCATGCATTGCCTGCACGAAATTAAATATCTGATGACTTGTCACTCGATGACCGGTGACCACTGATCCTTTGTCAATGTGGAGGTCAATGTAGGCGTGTAGCTTCTAGCTCGGGTCCTTAGCTGAAAGATTTTGCCAACTAGATCATCCGCTCGTCTGCAGTCACTCGCTGTGACAGACCTGCGGACAAATGTGACTGAATCCCACTAGAAATCGGAATCACCACTTCTAGTTAGGCGTGTAACTTCTAGCTCGGGTCCTTAGCTGAAAGATTTTGCCAACTAGATCATCCGCTCGTCTGCAGTCACTCGCTGTGACAGACCTGCGGACAAATGTGACTGAATCCCACTAGAAATCGGAATCGCCACTTCTAGTAAACAATCACCAAATGTTGACAGCAGTGTGGATGATGCAAGAACACAACAGAAGACCGTAATTTTTCGCCAGTGTAAAAATTTACCGACCTAATCAGGGATTTGATTTGGATGTGAGCACGACGACTTTAATTGTTGATTTTCCAAGCTTTGCAGAACAGAACAAGTGAATGATCAATCAAATGCGTATAAATTTAGAAAAGCCCGACAAGATAACTTATTTGAAGTGCCAGTGCCAGCCGATATAAAAACAGAGGCAGCAGTGGGAGTCCATCATGATTGAAGCCGATGTGCTCCAGTTCATTCCTGACGACTGACAATAAAAGCTGTGCAAAATGAAGCTCCTCGCTGTGTTAGCTATTCCGCTATTGCTCATCTCTTCAAGTGCAGGTGTGATCAGTTTCCAAATAATGTCAGCATGGCGTTTTACATTGGGTGTTTTTTTATTTTTGATCCTGTGTAGGCGAGGGTTGCGGAGGCCTCGTTGATGGAGATGCTGGCCAAGTGGAGATTCCAGCCGGTACATCCGGTGGTTCCCCCTGCATATGGATTATCAAACTGTTGGACCGCGCACGAGTGAGGTTTACTTTGGACCGGATCGGAGGCGACAGCGTCGTCAGTTTGTACCCGGAACACGAGTCCACTGAGACTGTGTTGATTCCAATAAGGTATTTTCAGGAACCCCATTGGTGCACTGTATTTATTAAGCGCGCTTATTCAATTCTCATCCTGACCGTTGATATTAACAAATTTCAAATTTCCATTTCGCCTTTGTAGACTTCAAGACATACATGTTGGGGCCACTACTGAGTCAGCTGGGAAGAGACTGATTGTCGTTTTCACTCAAAATGGGACCAGGGATGATGGATTAGCTTTTACCTGGGACTCTGTGGAGGATGACAGCAATTCCACAGTGATCGGAGCCGCGAGCTACGTCGACATTCCGGAGGGACGGATAGTTTTCACAAGATTTGGCCAGCAGGAGAGGCTTACGTGGGCATTGAGTCTGGGCTCATCCAGCTCATTGGAACTGAGTCAAAGAGTGGTATTCGGGCGTTGTGACCTCATCGATGCGTGTCGCTGTACCTACTTTGCTGTGTACGAAGTGAACCCTGACGGCTACCTCCGTGAGGTGTCAAGGTAACGTTACCGACAAGCCTATTGAATATCGTATTTCCCACAATATTCCTCCTAGCAACATCGTAAATTCGATCTGCAGAGTTTGCGGCCGCGTTTCGGAGGGCACTGTCAAAAATCTCTACCCTCAACTAGTGGCTTTTGTCTATGTGAATTTGACGGCTGCGGAAAACTCGAATTCTTCTGTGGAGATTGAATGGTCAGCAACGAGCGGTGGTGGGGTAACACCTACACCAACCGTCGACTACCCAAACAC
>WJFA01003366.1:0-13080 GCA_009870155.1 Pseudobourletiella spinata | reverse complement strand
GGGTTCGTGTTGACTTGACACATGTAGCTACCGGAGTCATTCTGCTGTACATGCTTGATATGCAGGGTCCAGGTATTGTGTCCATTATGAGTGACGATGTATCTATGGTTGTGGGTCACCATGTGAGTGTGATATGCGAGGATTACTTTGTCATCCGATTTGATCCACGCCACCTGCTCATCCCCGTAAAATAAAGTTCACATTAGCGTACACACCCGTACAATTATCTCAATCTCCCCTACACTTTGCCTTACAACCCGTAGCAGCTCACAGTCTGATCTGCCCAAGTGTACAGGCAACCAATGTAATAGGATGCATTTATTTGTTTTCCAAATGGCGAATAATTTGATTTAAACCGACTTCTATTCAAATACATGTCTAAATCTAGAGGAAAAATGTAGGCAGTTGAGGTCGAGTTAACTCGGGCCTGTCACGTAGCTTTTAAGACGTAATTAGATTACACCCTCTCGATATGCAGTGGGAAGTGGTGCGATAGGGACAGACTATTTACGTGGATTACCCGTATCAATTCCCACCAGTGCAGTGCATATATGTGCCTTCAATGTGTCCCCCGGTCGGAACTTCCGCGTATTTCCCAATCCCTCGAAAAAGCAAGCGTCCCCCGTCCTGTGCAATAAATCTCCTAGGAGACCGCTCGGAGTGACACGGAGGACTTCATGGGCTAATGTACCTCCTGGCAACTTCATTCCCTCTGAATAATTCACTTTTGTTTTATTGGCCCTTCAATCCACTCCCCTGGCCATCCATTCCCCAAGCACTCACATTATTTTTACTTGGAAACTCATTGTAATAATTATTGCTCCGGTGGGCTGCTCTTGGTCCACACACTGCACTCACGGTGGTCGGTCAAATCCCGCTGCGGCCGCAGTACTCTCATTGACGTCGGGACTCAATGGCCAACGAGGGAGGTTCCCTCTCGTTTCCAATCCACGGAGTGAATTGTGAGTAGTAGTAGTAGTAGTATACCACCACAGAGAGTGGATGAGCCTGATCTGATCCAAGCCGTCAGGTGTAAGCAGGCGTAAAAATGAGTCTGCCTTTCAGGACTTTAAATCTTTCACGACGGGCCATCCTCCACTCTCAGCTACTTCACGGGCTTCCACGCACTACACTGTTGTACTCCTCGCTCTTAAATATGCGGCAGATTTGTAAAATATGCAGCGACGATGATAAAGCATAGGGAAAGATGAGAGCGGTCTAGGAAAAAAACATAATCTGCGGCTCTTTAGTTATATGGGAAAGTGGGCATATGTATAGCCGGAGGATTAGGCGGAGACACAGTGAGGCACTAATGGAGGACGACAGAGGAAACTCGAGGCTTAATGGTTTAGAAAATGAACTTTCTTTAGTACTTGAAGGTTTCCCCGAGCGCGCCACTACTACCCCCACCACACAAGCTCACATACACATGGATGGCTCCTGCTGACTCACAGAGTCAGTGCATGTGCGTACAATAATAGGAATGCGGTCGTTTTCACCGGCCTTAACCAGACGTCTTATTACAACGCACACAACATTGGCTGTCGGCTCAGCCCCGGTCCCCACGTAGCACATACACGTGGCTATACATGCACACACACACACACACATAATCGTACAGTATTACTACGTGGCTGGTGGACGATAAACTGACTTGACTCAAGCCGGGGTTTTCACCGTCCCATTCCCACTCACCCACGCATCATATCCACATGCACGCACACACACACATATACATACTTATAGAAATCCACTCCTTCCACACACACAACAAGGAGGGACAAGGGACCGGAACAAAGGCATTAAGCCAGCCCTTTGTACTGGTCACAATAATCGTGAGGCCTGCACTGTGTAATGTTTGTGTGTCTGTATATATATATATACTTACAGCTAAATGTGCGGGTGATGCGAGCGTGCTGTGTGCAATGATGGGGACTGTGGAAAATAAGAAGATGAAGCCGCTGGCTTCAAAAGCAGTGGTTTATTGCATTTCCATCCCCCGCGTCTAACAGACCATGAGCATTGTTTAACTTCCGACTGAACGCTCTCACATTATTTCCACCATCCAAAGGGAACCAGCAAACTTACCTTGTGGGGTCCGAGGTGCTTGACAATGCACGTGAAGGATACATCCGTCCCTTGCTTCACCGTCAGGTTCGGTAGGGCCACATCGAACTCAGGGTCATGTGTTGAGCCTGGAAATAATAAAAATTGAATACCCGTCATGAGTTTAAAATAACTTTCGTGGAAATTCCAACACATTCCTATTTGGAACATTTTCGAGCTGTGAGGCTAAACCATGTTACGGTTCCCATCCGCATTACTTCCAAGTAAGTTAGTGTGTGGCTCGAGTTGGCAATGGAGCAAGTAGGGCTACGCGCACACACACACACGCACTCCCAAACTCACTCATTATACA
This sequence comes from Pseudobourletiella spinata, assembly GCA_009870155.1. Taxonomy (NCBI): domain Eukaryota; kingdom Metazoa; phylum Arthropoda; class Collembola; order Symphypleona; family Bourletiellidae; genus Pseudobourletiella; species Pseudobourletiella spinata. The sequence continues at coordinate 10,661 of WJFA01003366.1, read as the reverse complement.
TAGCCACACATACTTGTACAAGTTCACATGAAAACACACTCGATACACCGTTATATATGAACACATACACTTGTATACTTACACACAATACATGTGCGTACTTACGGACACTTACACGCTCGCACTTATAATCTTGCGCACACAGAAACACACAGTCATACACACGTACAGATTTACACACAATCATACGCACACATAGATTTACACACAATCATACATACATACAGATTTACACACAATCGTACACACATACAGATTTACACACAATCATACACACTCAAAGGCACATACAGATTTACACACAATCATACACACTCTAAGGCACATACAGAGACTCACAATAATACACACATAAAGTCACATACAATCATACACACATAAAGTCACATACAATCATACACACATAAAGGCACATACAGACACAAAATCATACACCCGCTCCACAGATACGATTAAGAAGCCGGATCTTATGGCCTTCAAGTTAGCTGGGGATCCGATTACGGGGGTCCGATAAGCTGGAACAACGTTCATTGGGTTGATTGTGGTTTGTGGCCAAGTGCAACTTACAAGGAGGACGGGATCTGACGGGAAGAGGAGAGAGAGCGAGAGACGAGAACTCGGGTGACAATCAATACATGTGTATGGGCATACGTAAACACGGGGTGGTTTTCCTTCCGAGGGCTGGGACCACCACCACCACCAGTAGTACTACTCCCACTGTTACTACTAATACTAGCTGGGCTAGACGACTGCGATTGCCAGTTCCAGAGTGCCTTGGGCATCAGAGTGCGGGACAATGTGGGATTTTAGAGGACAACTGCAATTTATGACTTTCTCATACACGCCGCTCCTCCGTTCCCTCCCTCTAAATTCAACTAACTGAGTTTAAGTTTGGAAGAAAAGCCTTGACTCTCTCCCTTGCTTTGTACACTATATTACAGTACAGAGAGATGTACAGGGAGAAGGGCGGAGGACAAGGGAGCGAGCGAGCGAGCATGGAATTCATCCTCCTGGTCGTCTTCTTCTTCTTCTTCTTCTTCTTCTTCTCCTTCGACTTGAGTCTTGAGCGAGAGCTTCGCCTCGGCCATGCAATAGGTCTTTGTTTGACTTGGTAAGGGGGGGAGAGAGAGAGTTGTGTAAAGGAGCGACTCCCGTGGTAGGAGCAATACTTTCGGGCGAGATGATAATAAAGGATCTTAGCCTCGGCTAGGCTTGACTATCATCATATGTGAGCTACATTAATTCTGATACTTTCCCCCCAACTCTCTCACTCACTTTCTCTCTCTCTCTCGTGTACGAGGATCGAGGTTCCCCTTCTGCTCATCCCCCTTCATTCTCTCCCCGCATTCACGGAGAGGCCCACACATACTCCACACGCACGGTTCCGGTTCCAATTTCCAAAGGCGCTCCCCCAAATGAGACTTTCATGCCCGTGGATCCATCCACATATGTGATACTTTAAGCTTTCGCCTGTCCCTCCGGTGTTGGAATCAGCCTAAAGCCCTTTCCCTGCATAATCGCCTTGTAGCATTCATCCTGCCAGAGTTGCACACCCAGGCACACGTAGTGCAATCCCTCACCACAAATCAGCTCACATTAATAAATCTATGGCAAAAATCATGTCCCTGTCTTGATGGCATATATCCTTTGGGCGGAAGCGGGGAGCTAAGCGAATTAAACATGGGGATTTCCCTAGGAAAATAAAAATTATTTTGAGGTCCATTGCAGTGTGGTGGCTCAGCTGCAGCGCGTATATATGATGGGTTGGCGGGGGAGGGGAGAGCTCTGTGTCAAAATCACTGATAAATGTGTACGGGACAACTGTGGAGCAGGGACAGTGCAGTGTGGGAGGGGGGAGGAAGAAGACTCTAGAGCAGACTAAATGGCAATGCCATTTACAATTGTGTCAATAAAAAACGTGAATTCTCCTATCGATATGACTCAGGGCCTCCGGGTTGGCGGGTGTGGGAGTCGGAGACGCTGAGAGATAGTAGGAAGAACTTGGTGGAGCAGAGCCGTGTACTTTTCCGCCCTCCCCCACCACCACCACCACCACCCGCTCTCTATGCATGAAACCGAGGAGGAGAGCGGAGATTCTCAAGGACTCTCCAGCCGCTGTACACATCTCTCAACGGTCCTTATCTGTCGGGAGGAGAGCTCTTCAAATAACTTGAGCCGTCCTTTACCCAATGTAATCGTGCTCAGTTCCCAGGATGGCAACAACCCCTTCCCCCTCTATGAGGACCACAATGCCGGCCCATTACACTCACAACTCTTCTCACATAAAAATGACCCATTTCTCCGCAATTTTCCACCACTAATTATCCCATGACAACAGGTTATACTCTCTCCCCCTTCCACCGAAAACCTTTTAGGGCTCTCCTGTGGTAGCATTTGTGCTAAAGGAAGAGCCAATCAGTTGGCATAGGCATTCTCTACGGATTGAAAACGCATGTTTCCGTACACGGTTGCAATTTAACGTAAGGCCCAGCGATAAGCGTATATCACGTGCATCAGTCGTGCAACCGATGGGCTTTCATATTGGCGCCTGAATGCGCTGCATGTTAAAACAGTTATGTTTTGAGCATTCAACTGGACGTACAAAATTTTTGCCGTCATCGTGAGTGTATAAAACCGGTTTTGTGTGTTTTACTCACTGCAATAATAGTCAAATGCGTATTAGCACAGTGAGCACAAAATTCTCTTTATAATTAGCCATGCGAATGCGACAAGTAAGGCGCCAACGGTCAAACTTCCTTGCTGGAGGAGCATCTACGCAAGTACATCAATGACTTCTTATATTTTTCAGCATGTCAAAGTTATGATGACTTGATGCAATTGTACAGCGAGAACTGAGCTCGGGAGATTTTTGAGTGCTTAAAAATAAAGATTAGGGGAAATGTACTAGACTGCGTGAAACTCTAAATACGTGAGTATTAAGTGAGTTAAATGCTCCGTCAATAGATATGTGCACGAAGGGTGTACATTGTGCGAGCAGACTGCCTCATCCCCTAGCACTCATTCCATTGTGCACTATAGAACGGGCTTGGAAATGCCACTACACGGTCCACTGAATGGCTGACAGAGTAAGGAGCTTTTAATGGGAGGCATTCATTTGAGCACCCCTCACTCAATGAGCCCGCAGGATTTGAGGAGGGATTTCATGGCGGAAACACAGTGACCACAGTTCTCCTCCACTCCCGTCAGAAAGCGTAAAGTAGAAGGTAAATAGTTAAATTTCATCTGTGAAATACCGGCCGTCAGTTCCAGTGATTGTCGGAGGCCACTACCAACATCATCCTTAGGTAGTACTAGTTGTGATGGTGGTGGTGGTGGTGGTGGACTTGAAATTAATTCCGACAAGAACCATCACGTATGTAAATACCTACCGGCCGTATGGGATCTGGAGGGAGGATATTGAACCGTGAAAACATAGGAAGCGCACAGCACACGGTAGAGTCGGCCCTACTATGTAAAGAAATACTGAGCACACGGAACTGACTGAGTGTGAGGAAAAGATGGGGAAAAAAGAGAGCAGTGCAGTGAAGTCGAGGTGGCCGGGGAGGATGAAAGAGAGGGAAAAAATTGTGAAAGTTACTGTAGTACGCTCCGCTCTCACGTTTTCATCCCCGCTCTTCCCATCTCCCCTTCCGTGCCCACTGCACTGCTGCTGCCGCTGAGGTTACTCACACGAAGTAATCGACGGATTATTGACTTTCGAACCTCTTAAGTTTAATGCACTCCTTATTTTCTCATATTTCCACCGACGGCGACCTCCTCCCAGATTCCCTCCCTCACTGCCAGCAACTACATCTCCTCACAAGCCCATATTCTCACAAGATTTCCCAGCCTGACTGAGAGTCACCTTTCCTCGGATTTAGGGGGAAGGGGTGATACGCCCGCCTGGATATGGGGAGGGAAAGAAAGAGAGGGGGAGAAGATCTTTGTGCGGCATGCTAGTGTAAGACTTACTTTCATTCCAACTTTCACCATTTCCCACTCCAATCAATGTCACCACCTCACCCCTCTACGAGGACAGAGCAGGGCATTGAATGCCCTCTTCCTGCTTTGAAAAAACTTTTTCAGGTACTTTCTCCACCGTTTCATAGGGGAGGGAAAAGTGACGGAAGTGAAAATGGGGCGAAAGTAGATTGAGTTATTTTTCCCTCCCATTTCGGACGGCATTTGTATTGGTTCTTTTTTTGGGTAGCAGTGGTGAAAGCAAGTTTTCACCGATTCTTATAGTGCTACTTTGAATCACATCAACCGTTGAAGGGTCCTTCAGGGAGTCCGGAAAAATTCTAAGAAATGTTGGAGGGAGGAAATAGTTTAGGTTTTTGAGAACTTCAGTATGTACATGTACACATACATTCCAGGAATAGCTATTGGAGAAATCACTCATTAGCGCAGAACCATTGTTTAGCACCATTTAGCATCGGCCAGATCCGAAGCTCTACATATGGAACACTCGAGATGTGGATTTGAACCATAATAAGTGGGCCTGATTCAATTTTCTACTTAATCCCCTGGGCACGTAGTTGAACAGGAGTTTGCCCCTCCCCATCATCTCGTCCCTCTTCAAACATTTAATATTCACATTACTTTCCCTCCTTTCACTCCAAACACCTCTTTGATCACCCCCAGAAAATCTCACAAGAAACAACAACTTTTACCCACATATTCGGCTTAAAGCTAGTACTTTGGCATGAGAACCTGGTTTCACCCAAATTCTCACCAGTCCGACACGGGTTCACGCTGTCCATATTACTTTGTCTCAGAAATGCTTTCTCTCCGCCTCAGGACCTCCCCATATGACCCACGACCTGAAGATTCAAATTGGATTCTTTTGAACTTTCCCCGGAGAAATCAGTGAAAAGATGGAATGAGCAGATCTCGAGCTCCTACCAAAAATTTCAAAAACATGGTATAATTCTTGGAAAATGTGAAACAGATGCCCCCTTTCCCGTAAGTATCCCCTGCTACAGCGCTACATTTAGATAAATCAAATTTTATAAACCCTTCGATTACTTCTGCCTCTAATGGTGCTTCGGATGAGCTCCAGTGCTGTGTATAAGAACTTTATGCACGTTACCCCAGGAAAAAACCGGCTCCAAAATGTGGCAAAATCAACCCCCTCCAAGGATCCCGTCCCTGATATCAAGTGAGAGTTCTGTAAGGAGAAAGTCTGGTTCCAGTAGGAATTGAAATATATGTATGAAAAGTATTTGAGCGTAGCTCCATTGCAGGGACGGGAAGAAAGGCGGTTTTGAGACTTTCTCCCGACAAGTAGCGGAGGGAATAGAGTATTAAGAGAGGGTACAAGTATGGATAAAAATGAGAAAAGTGTACACATATATATATGTATACATGTGGCATTCTCCTTGCTTCTTCCAGTTCTTTTTTTTTGAGGAAAGAAAAGTGAGACAGTTAAAACCTTATTTCTCCTCACACACTCTCAGTCTGAGTCTGAATCAAGCAGTGATACGCTCACACGCATGCAGACACACACATAGACTCCCTAACCGCTTCCTTGCAGGCGTGAAAGAGTTTAGGGAAGCTTGAGAAAACATTTTAAAGTTTTCCTATTTGCTCCATTCTCCCCGTCAGCTTCTCCCTCTCCATCTCCTCTCCACAGATATATTTCTGAATGCACAGTTAATCTTAATTAATCTTCACTCTGGCATTAATGAAACTGAATTGACCAAAAAAGAAGTATATCAAGAGATTTTCGTGTTGAACGTCTTAAAGTTGGGGGAAACAATTCATGACTCCCTATATTCCACCCCCTCTCTTCCTTTCCCCATATATCTGAGCAGGGCGGCCACACTCCGCTCCGTGTAGCCGTAGCTCGGGGAATGAAGGACGAGGACAAAGATGAATTTTCGCCTTGTATACGTACATGGTTTACACCCTGCTGTTGTACTCCATGAGCCTGCCTGGGTTTGGATGGAGCACGACATAGAAGGAGACAGTGAATGTAAATTGATGAAGAGCTTATATTTTCCTTTTTTCTCTCACTCAAACAGACACTCTCCGAAGGAGGCATACACATACGCATACACACCATCCTTTAGCTTAACCGTTCTTACACGGAGAAAATTGATTGCCGTCACTCCAACCATTGTTTCAGTCCCCTCTGCTGGAAGTTCCACTTTCCTTGACTTTCTCTGGAATTTCCCTGATATCCCACCACCACTAAACGAAGAGGTTGACGGACGAGGGAAGGAAATGACGACAGGAACGGCGAAAAGGAAAACTCATATGCACAATCCATTCGTTAGCGTCGTCGTCGTCGTCGTCTACAAGGACAACGGGGGGATTCGGGAAGATGCACCCATTCAATGACAAGGAGGAGAAAGGAGATGGAGACGGGAAAAGGGGGATCATCATTTGTGAAAAAGTTATTTGCACTCGACTGGGGAAGGAAAGAGCTTAAGACGAGGCTGGTTGCTACTACGGGAAAGGGGGAATCTCGCTGTAGGAATTATTGCCACTGAATAACTCCCTCTCCCGCCCGCTCCATCCCTCCCCCTTTCAACTCCCAATAATAATGGTATTCATGGTAAAAGGAGTGATTCACGTATCTATATTTATTATTACTATTATTATTATTATTATTTTAATTCCCCCCCCCATTTCCATGACATCTGCCAATTAGGGAGTTGAGTGAGGATAGGATGAGGATTGCTCCTGGCGTGTGAGGCTATCGTATCTCCAACCCACTCCGCTTATGACCGATTTTCCGCTCCTTTGGCCCCTTTGACCCCCTAATTTGAGCTCTAATCCATGGAAATTAAATTTTTAATCCCTTTAGAGTTACGAAATTCATTCGGCGCAACAAGGATTTCCCAATATGACATGTTGCTCTGAACTGTGAGTACGGACGCTTTGTGTTCCATCCACTCATCTCGTTTCATAAATAATTTTGGACTCAGTGGAGGGGTTGGCCTTGGCAAACTCCACACTTTCACAAAGTTTAAACTTGGCTAAAATTTATACAAGGAATTACGAAAATGAAAAGACAAAAATTAAGGTAATAAATTTTTCAAAAAATTCGATAGATAATTTATGAGAAAATTTGAGGAATAAATTTGTTAAACGTATCATAATTAATTTATAAAAAAATTATGAAACTAAATTTACAAAAAATGTGAGGCCTTTAACTTTTAAGTTGCCTTTCAAACGAGCCTATGTGCTACCCCAGCTGTCCATAGCATCGTTAGCACCTTTTTTTGTCAACCAAAGCGAAAGCGCGAATGCGCCTATTATCCGATCAAGTCGGACTTTTGAGCCGCTTTCGAACATTTGCTCACACACTATTGATTTGACATTCTTATATAGTAACCCACCGCCTGATCCTCCATTCTGAGCATACTGGGAGTCCCACGGTTACTCCAAGGATGTCATCATATCCCTCTCAGCTCACTCATGGGAAGGCCAGAAGATGCCAATACTCATGATCCCACACCCTGCCTCTTCGAGCTACTGTCACGGTCACAGCTGAGTCCAACTGTTTCCCATTCTAATTGAGCGGGTCTTCCGCGGGGAGGGCGGTTCGGCAGCAGAGGTGGACCATTAAAATCTGAATTCAGTTTAAAAATGAGGCGGTATCGAGAGGCGGCCGTAGGCGAAGGGAACGGGGAGAAAACTTTTAATGAGCCTCTTGGATCCGGATCGAAGTGGCGTGCAGTGGGTTGGCTCGAGGTGTGCGGAAACTGCGTAATTTCTTTTAATGAGCCGGTAGATAAAAATATTAGGGTGGCTAATATGGATGCACGCGGCCTACACACCAAACACGGTGTTCAACCTGGGGATAAACGAGGAAGGAGAAAGTCCGTATGCTAACAACTGGTTACACGCAGGGAGGAGGACGAGATGAGATGGAAAGTTACATGTAAATTAGGTTCCTCTACAGATAGATTGTTTCCCGCTCCACCTATCTCCCACCCTACTCTGGAGGGGGACGAGGCGTGGAATCCATGGAAAGCACTAGATATACGGGGAGCCCGTGTGGAGAACTCAACTCATCATTTTCACATCAATTTGGAAACTGGGATGTTCTAGGACTGATTTTTGAGCTCTCCCTCCTGGCAGCCCACGGACAGGGAGAAGCCCAAGAGGAGCGGATGACGCGGACGACTTTCTCAAGTAATTTTCACTTATTGGAGTCTTGTTACTCATATTTTCCCTTGTCAGCTCTTCAATTTTCTATTGTATAACAGGGGGTGAAAAGTCAAACTTTTCCCTACCGGGTCCTCGCATGATCTTCCCATGGCACATACTGTACATATGCGGATGCTATGCACCTTCAAGTCATTGGAACCTAAGGCCAGTAGTACAGCCCCATGCCCCACTAGTGCTACTATTGGGGGAGCCGTGTAATGAAGGAACTTTGGTGGGGGGAAGTTGTAAGGCAGGAAACGTGGAAACGGGATGGTAGTGGAAGGGGGGTTTGGAAGAGGATGCACCCGAACTACATTACGATGCAAGCTTTTTGCTGTTGCAAGCACCGAGAGCTCCTTCCTCCTCCTCGGTCTTCCCTACATCTTACACAAACTGTTATTACGCAAACAAAGTTTACGGAGATTCATAAGTGGGCAGGAAGAGGATAATAGGCTCCAGTTCCCCGTCCCACCCTCCTTTGCGCTCCCAAACTAACAAGGATAGAAGCCCGCACAGACGTCAGTTGTAGTGAGCAGCATCACCGCCACTACTACTGCCGGCACCAGCCAGCCTCCCGCACGGATTCAAAGTAAACGTATGTATATATGTATATAAAGAATATTCAGATTTTTTCTGCTTCTTGTGCAAGAAAGTAATAGGGAGAAAGTGGGGGGAAAGCATCTTCAATTCTCCTCCAGTCCTCACATATCCACTCCCATTCACTCACACACGTACACACACCAATGTCCGTCCGCGTACAAGCACCCAGTTATATCAATTCTTGTCTGTATGCGTACACACGCACCAGACCTAGCTAGCCTACATGTACATACACCAACTATCGCTAGAACACGTAGACATGCACCAACTCCGGATTGTACACACACACACACACACACACATACACACTCAAATCCAAACCCATGCACGTTCATACCTACGCACGGGCCCTCACTAAAATCCACACCTAAGTGCGCCTACGCTCCACACTAGTACATATACTCCCATAATCACACACGCACAGACCCACTCCATTTCTACTCTACGCAAAAAAACCTACTCTCATACACACGCACGCACACCCCCTGCTAATGACGGCGAGGATGGGAGTAGAGGGAGATGGAGGAGTCCGCCTGCTCTTGTAACACAAGAAGAAAGTAGGGAAGAAAAGGGGGAAATTTTCAAAAGGAAATTTCCTTACCTGCGACCAATAGAATGGAGAAGAGGAGCAGGGATGGACAAATTTTCCCTTCTATGACTGTCATCGTGGGTTTCTTGAGAGTGAGGGGGATCCAACTCATCACTTCAATCCATCGTCCCTCTCCGTCAGTGTCACCCGTCAGAGGGCCGCTTGGAGGAGTGCAGCCGCAGAGGTGGGATTCAAATGTCCGTCAGTCCTGTAATAAGCCAACTCTTACGATTTTCATATGCGAATTAGAACACCCCTCTCCTTATGTCGTGATCATTCAAATTCTATCTTGAAGGAATTTTCAAAGTGCAAAAATTTCAAACTTTTCAAACATTCCATGCATTGAGTAGTTGAATTTCTCATGGGTGGGATAGAGGATCACACCACGCAGGTTTTCAGAATATTTAGAGGATGGTGAGTAACATTGTAAAATTCATGGGATATTATCACAGCCAGTATCCCTACTCTTGAACTAGCCGATGTAGGACGTCGCACTGGAACGGAGTGACAAAGTGTAGCAGGGCGAACGAACACGTGCATGGAGGGAGTCTGGTAAGTTCTTGGCGAAAATATTCCCAACCATCCAAGCCGCTCCCCCATATGTGGAACGAGGGGTGGGAGGGTCGGAGTAGCTATTTTAAAGTGAGCGGAAGACACTACATACTGACTGTGGCGGAACCAACTGTTCTGCGGAATAATTCCCGACGAACCGTCCCCGGTCCCGCCCTCCACATACTGTATGAATCCTATGCTCATTCTTTAAATTCTATTTTTTCCATCATTAAATTAATTTTCATTTTTCCATCGATATTTATTGAAATTTTCCTACATATATGCACAGATGCCAGGAATGGGGTTTTTCAATAAGAGGGTAATGATTTCCAAGTAACTTTTCACGTTTAGAAAACTTTTTCAAAGCATCTGTTTTACTTACGACTCACTTTCAAAATAGTGAGATGTTCGGAATTATTTCACGCATCCATTTCTGTTCCGCAGAACCAAGGTTGAATTGGGGGACTGTAAGAGATGTGTCAGATTAAGCATGTTGGGCTTATCTGTGGGTTGGAACTGCCGTCAAACCCGTGGTGGTATGGCGAGAGAATGAAACCGGTCACGGTCTTTTCCGTTCGACTAAGACCGAAACCGAGACGAAACCAACTTGAGTTTAAAGCTTCGATACTAGATGATATCGGTCTCAGTTATTGGTTCGAATTATAGATTACTGTAAGGCTATCGGTCTTTCTGTACAAAATTAAGAAAACTTCGGTCGTTCATATTTATCATTTGAACAGACCCTATTTTCTGTTTT
>WJFA01003365.1:0-13087 GCA_009870155.1 Pseudobourletiella spinata | reverse complement strand
GGTCATGAAACCTGCCACGTATTTAACATTTCATCATCAATCAGCAAGATAGTCTATATACGTCAAGGAATGCGAAAAACGGATGGAGTTCATACCCCTTGATATAAGGGTCAGAGGTCACACACATAAAAGGAGCACCTATAGCTTCGCAAATACTAATTTCTCCAGTCTCATGACGTCGAATACTATGGTTGTGGGGTGAAGTGCGTAAATGGAATCAATGGCTCATATCTCTCCTTGTCGCTTTATCCTCAAATACATAGACTGAGTCATGAACATCCCCTTTCACACACAGCATACATTTTCGAGATGCCAAATATACACATTTGTTTCAACAGTTTCGAAACAAGGCAAGAACCCAAATTAACTCCCGTCACTGTGCATACAGTTTCAATATTTAATTTTCTGAGTTAGAAGCTCTACACAAGATAGGACGGGTGGAGTAAAACCTTCAAAAATCGAACAACCCTTATCATCTTACAGAGAAGCATCATACGCATCCCTTTAAGAATCTAAGATCTTGTTAACGGTGACTCCCACTCCTTGTATCATCCCTAAGAGCCATCCAATCACATGCTTTGTTCTAATTTCTAATGCGCAAATGAGTTCGTTAATGATGAACGTTTTACGGTAAATTTATCAAGTCAAGGCTCTCAAATACATCTACAATGTTCTCAGTATGCTCAAGTTCACTTTCTAGCTGGCTCTCCCTCGTCCATGATGTTCGGGCAAGTGTCACCGTCCGTCGCGTGCGGCTCCCTCGCCAGGCGGGTTCTTCTGCTGAAGCGGGTCACTTCGACCACGGGGTATCAGCGCCATGCCCCCTTTTCTACAAGTCTCGTCTTGTACAGTTCCCAGAAGAAGAAGCTCATTCCAGGGCGGGAGGAATTTGCTTCCCGGCACATTGGACCCCGTGAGAAGGATCGTGATAGTATGCTGGCCTATTTGGGATACAAGGTAATGTGTTTTCTTAGCCCATCACTATCGCTTATGTAAGCTCAGTTCGACAAGATGAAGGCAGCGAGGGGAACTGCGTTTTTAAAAATTAGGTCACTATATGAGGCACATGAGCATACCATGCATCAATAAATGTTAAAGAAGTCACACAGTCTGAAATATTCAGCAGGATGCAGAGAGCCTCTGACTTGAGCTATTCCTAAACCCAACATGATGAGATGGATAATCCCCATAAAGTTCAAATACTGAATTTAATCTCATGATTCATTTGATTGTACAGACTCTGGATGAAATGATACAGCATGCTGTTCCAGAAAAAATTCGTCTGAAAAATGATTTGGACTTGGAGGAGCCAATTGGTAAAATACATTCCACAGAAACTTGAAATTGTGGGTCTACTACTCGGACTCGGATTAAACAGTGGATCCCTTCTTCTCTTCATTATGTTTACAGATGAGCATGAGCTGATAACCAAAATCCGAGCAATTGCTGAAAAGAACAAAATATGGAGAAGTTTCCTGGGAATGGGGTATCACAACTGCATCGTTCCGCACACGATCATGCGGAATGTGTTTGAGAATCCAGGATGGTAGGTCGGAATAGTTAAAAGAAAAACATGAAGTTGTCCTTTAACATGGCATCTTTCACAGGACAACACAGTACACACCATATCAGCCAGAAATAGCACAAGGTAGATTGGAGGGACTTTTAAATTATCAAACTCTTGTTTCCGATCTCACCGGGCTTCCAGTTGCGAACGCGTCCCTGCTGGATGAAGGAACTGCAGCAGCTGAGGCCATGAGCCTGTGCTACAGGTTCACTGTCATTGAAGTTGCTTTCCGTGATTTTTTGAGCTCTTGCTCACTGGTCGGTTTGTGTTTTAGACAAAACAAGCGCCGGAAACTGTTTTTGTCCCACAAGATTCATCCGCAAACGATGAGCGTGGTGGAAACTAGAGCTATTCCAATGGGCTTGGAGGTTATCGTCGGGGATGTCAACACCGCAGATTTCTCCAACAGGGATATCTCCGGCGTTCTGTTCCAATATCCCGACACTGACGGGAATATCAAAGACTTTTCACAACTTGTTCAGAATGCTCATAGCAATGGGGTATGAAAAACTTGCAAATAATATTATATCAAGCGTACCTGGAATCTAGTTAAGACATGCAGTAATTTACTGCCAGCAAACCAGACGCAACTGAACGTTAACATTCCCTTCCATTCCCAGACACTGGCTGTATGTGCCACAGATCTTCTTGCGCTGACGATTCTCAGACCACCAGGGGAATTCGACGTGGACATGGCAGTAGGTACTAGCCAGCGCCTAGGAGTTCCTTTGGGATACGGTGGCCCCCATGCCGGTTTCTTCTCTTGCCGGCCCTCTCTCACTCGGTTGATGCCGGGAAGAATGATTGGAGTGACAAGGTTAGCGCCCGCTTCATCACTGATAAAAGGCTCAAACTGCATGACAGCATTAGAACACTGGACATCTCCAAACTTTGGGCAATTTTAGGGATGCGGGTGGCAAAGATGCTTACCGATTAGCACTTCAGACTCGGGAACAACACATTCGTCGTGACAAAGCAACCAGCAATATCTGCACTGCCCAAGCCCTCCTTGCCAACATGTCTGCAATGTACGCCTGCTACCACGGGCCGCACGGTTTGAGAAACATTGCCCTTCGTGCTCACAAGGCTGCTCTCGTTCTTGCCAAAGCCCTACGGGATTCCGGGAACATTGTCGAGAATGACATTTTCTTCGACACAATCCGCGTCTCCCCTGCAACAGCACAGAGTGAAATCCGTCACTATGCTACACAAAAAGAAATCAACCTACGGTACAACATTGACGGCACAGTAAGCTACACTCCACAACAATACAGAATTACAAGTGCGAATGTGACCGAACTTTGAACTTGCACAGGTTAACATTGCACTGGATGAAACTGTTACTGAGGGAGACATCAATGACCTCATCTGGATCTTCGGAAGCCGCAAAAACCTTGACAAGGTATAACAAATATGACGACTCTAATTAAAATGCAATAATGTGTGAATAAACATGTTCAACTGCTTCTGCCCAAAAAGTTGTCACAAGAAATCGAAGATCCGGAGAGCCTGCCTGGGAGCATCACGAATTCGGAATTCCGACGCACATCAGATTACCTAACCCACCCCGTGTTCAACACTCATCATTCAGAAACTCGAATCGTGCGCTACATGAAAACGCTTGAAAACAAGGATATCTCACTCGTTCACTCTATGATCCCTCTCGTAAGTACGAGTAATAGAATTTCTGGGTAATTGAAATTAGCAAGCAAGTTAAAAGCTGTCAAACTTAACTTCGAACGCAGGGTTCGTGCACCATGAAGCTGAACAGCACCACTGAGATGATGCCCTGCAGCTTTCGCCATTTCACTGACATCCATCCCTTCGTCCCAACGGATCAAGCGCTGGGCTACCGAGAACTTTTCGAACAACTGGAGAGAGATCTATGCGAAATCACTGGATATGACAGAATTTCTTTCCAACCTAATAGGTAAATTAAAATAAATAATGCCCTTACACCTAGGATTTCAAAGCTAACATTGGAATTGCACAGTGGTGCTCAGGGCGAATACGCCGGACTGCGTGCAATCAAGTCATACCTCGAAGCCAAAGGAGCGGGACATAGAAACGTCTGTCTCATCCCTGTGTCGGCACACGGAACCAACCCGGCTTCGGCTCAAATGGCTGGAATGAAAGTAGAGGTTATCAACGTTTCCAAAGATGGGTCAATTGATGTCAAGCATTTACAGTCAAAAATTGAGAAGCACAAGAACGAACTAGCTTGCCTCATGATAACGTATCCGTCCACCAATGGAGTTTTTGAGGAAACCGTTGCTGATATTTGCCAGATGATTCACGATGCAGGAGGTGAGCCATGTGGCTGAAAATAAGGAGCGGTCAATTATAAAATGGTTTTATTTGTGAATAATATTAAAGAAAATAATCCTTCATGACGAGTAAATGTGACTTTTTGTAGGTCAAGTGTACCTCGATGGAGCCAACATGAACGCACAAGTAGGGATCTGTCGTCCTGGAGACTACGGTTCCGACGTCTCCCACTTGAATCTACACAAGACTTTTTGCATTCCCCACGGCGGCGGCGGCCCTGGAATGGGTCCAATCGGAGTCAAGGCTCATTTGGCTCCTTTCCTACCATCGCATCCAATAGTTGATCCACTGGCATCGATGGGAAGGTTGTCGAAATCATTTGGAGTTGTCAGTGCAGCACCGTTCGGCTCGTCCGCCATCTTGCCAATATCATGGGCTTACATCAAGGTATGTCTGACAGTCTTATAGATTCTTGAATATTTCAGTAAGAGATAATCCTTATCATATGTCTTCACAGATGATGGGGGCAAAGGGACTGAAGAGAGCTACCCAAGTTGCAATTCTAAATGCCAACTATATGTCAAAGAGGCTAGAAAAATATTACAAGACATTGCATAAGGGGACAAACGGGCTAGTCGCCCACGAGTTCATCATTGATTGCAGAGACTTTAAGAAACTCGCAAATATTGAAGCTGTTGATATAGCCAAGCGATTGATGGACTACGGATTCCATGCGCCTACCATGTCCTGGCCTGTGGCAGGGGCACTAATGATCGAGCCAACTGAATCCGAGGATAGAGGAGAGCTGGATCGATTTTGTGACGCTCTAATTTGTAAGTTGAGTTAAAATCGTGTCATAAACCGGAGTTAGTGCGTAGGTAATGCTATAAAATCACGGGTTTCCCACAGATATTCGACAGGAGATTGCAGACATTGCAGAGGGGCGAATGGATTCAAAAGTTAATCCTTTGAAAATGTCACCACACACTCAGGCCACCGTCATGTCGTCGGAGTGGGACCGACCTTACAGTAGAGAGGCAGCAGCTTTTCCGGCAGTAAGCCATCGTGCTTCGAATTAATGACAAGTACTGTAGGTACAACTCGAATTCGAGCTACATAAATGTATTCTGTTTTTCAGCCTTTCGTTCGGCCAGACACGAAAGTGTGGCCAACTGTTAACCGCATCGATGATATCTACGGGGACAAGAACTTGGTTTGCACCTGCCCTCCAGTCGAATCCTATGCATCCCCTGCTGCAGACGACGAACTAATTGCTTCCGTTAACCAGGGATAATTTAAATACTCACTTTTGAAGACATGGCCGCCTATATTTGCGGACCTTCTCGGCAAAATCTCAATTCCATAGGACTATGGACAATAACGGTTAAATTTTGTAACGTATATGCAAGGCATTGTGTACCACCACCGAAACGATGTTGAAAAGATATGGTTGACAGGCTGATAAGTTTTTTCTGTAGCCTTGAATACCGGTATTTAGTAAATTTTATCGCTGGTAAGCGGTTATTCCAGTTTTCCAATAAAACTTTGCTATAAAAATCTGGTGCAATATTTACCCACAATAATCTCTTGGATCAGGTGCAAACATGATTTCAACGCAATCTTCCTTAGTAATTAGTGTCTATGAGCCCATCTGGCAGCCCAAGAAGGATTAGGGACTCAGTAACTGCCCATCGGCGACCATTCTGGATTCACCATTATTACACAGTCTCAGTCATATATTCCCAAAAGACATGTGAAACTCCGATTGAGTAAGAAAAACAGTTGATTAATAAATACATATCCCCAATTGCTGCGAGGGTAAATTGTATGAAACTACCAATACGAAATTGCTACGGCAGGAGAGCCTTCAGCCTTCATTCGCTTTTAAGCTTGCTGCTCCTGCGTCCAACATTGACAATTTCCCACTTACTGTCGTGACTGACTATAATGTAACTGAATTTGACCGAATGGTAGAAGAAATGAAAGGAATTACCGGCCGAAGCAAAGCTGTGTATTTCCATTAAAACTATTTTAAAAATAAAAACTTTACTGCATTTTGACAAGGAGAGTCTAAACTGACTGCTGATATCGACTAAACCACATATAGGAGGGGAACAGAATCAGTCACTGAGGCCCTGTTCTTATTCCCCTGACACACTTCGTAGTTCGTAGTGCCTCTACGACATAGTCATAGGAGTGGTGGAGTGAGAGGGGGGTCTGAAAATATGAATTTGGTGTTCCTGCGCTTGAGGGTACAGCTGAAGGATTTCTCCCGCCTCTCTATCCGGTGAGATGAGCTGCTCCAACTTTACGCCGAGGGTATATAATTAAGGGGTTTCGAAACTGGGGCTAGTTAGTCCTTCTCTGCCCTCGGGAAAGGACGGAGGTCCGAGAAATCGCCCGGGAAACGGTAGTAGCCCGGGAGTGAGCGAAGTTGTAGGGGAGTATCCCCGGCGTGGGGAAACCCTGGTGATAGTACCCCGGATGGGGGGTTCATCCCCTCAGCACAAGTTTTGAATTAAAAAAATCATAAAAACAGGCAAAATTAGAAACGTTTAGAAAAACCAGAAAATATTAGGAAAAGTTTGGTAAAATAATCAGTTTGGCTTTTATTTAAAATCGTAGATGATTTTTTTAGGTTGCATGGGTAAGGACAATGACTCGTTCGTCAGAACTTTGTGTCGACACACTTGAAAATTGTTGGCCCGGAAGAATACCGGGCTTATACCCTAAAAAATGCAGCAAACAACAAGCGGTCTGAACTTAATTTTAAATAAACTAAAAGCACCAGTAGCTTTGCCAGGCCTTTGTTTTTATAGGTAGAGTCAGGCTCTGGCAAAGCCAGCGTTTTTTAAAGATTGTGTTGAGTCTGCTAGTTGCTCGCTGCATGTTTGAGGGCTGTAGCCCGGAATTCTTCCGGGCCAACGATTTTTTGATGAATAAATGATTAAAATAAGCCGTGATGGTTCAGCCGTCCACCCCTGGCAGATCATTGGTTAGCTCCAGGCGGTGCAACCGTCCGGTCCCTATCCTACCTTTCCATACATACTAGTAACCATCTATACTTCAGCGTCGGTTTAGCAGTTCAGCCAATAAAATTTTTGCCTGGTATAGGTCAGTGGATTCAGTGGTCCAAATCCTGTAGAAACAGGATAAATTGGAGTAAATTGCTTACCACTAGTGGTACTTTCTACTTTTACCGTCCGGCAATAAGTCTGAAGGATATAGGTGAACTTTAGGTGGATGGGGGTGCCTGACAGTAAATCAGACATGATTCTCGTCATGAGGTAGGAAGGGTAGGTAAGCGGAATTTGGCCACTGACGCTGACGTAACAACAAATACAATACAGCATAATCTAAAATCTGCAAGGTTGCGGCAACTTCTTAAGGCCCTTGGCGAGAGCAAACTTTCAGCCAATAGAAAATTCGCAATGTGGCGAATGCTCCGTTGTTACACCACAACAAGCTTGCCAGTTTCTCCTTCAAATGATTACCAGATTCGGAGCAGCGTAGAGCTCTTGTACTCGGCATTTGTCCGAAGATTCCCGTTCACCTTGAGCAATGGATATAAAGATATGTACATTTTACATGTTTTCGACCGTTTATTAACCTTAACGTGAGCACATGAACGGGATGCTAAACTCGGGGGTTTGGAACCAAGTGCATTTAAGTACATAAAGATAAAGGTTACGATAAAATTGGCTCGCACATGGGATGTGAGGGCTCAATTGTTTACGTTTACTCGTTGTCCGTAGATGATTTTGGCATTGAAATCCTTGCTATTGGCTCACATGTGTATAGTCTTATGAAATAATTGTGGGAGCCAAACCTTCCAGAATTCTGCAGGCGGGTCTCCCTAACAGGGTGAAAAAGGTGAACATAGGGGACTAGGGGACGCCGCTCAAAAAATCACGTGATTTCTCCCCCCACCAATAACATTTTAGTATTTCCTCCCTCAAACCACAATTTCACTTATGCGTCCATCAGTTTCCCTGGAAATGAAGCGATGAATTTGTTTTGTGCAACTCTGCTCGTTCATTATGTTCCCGTCGCGATAGTGTTACATGTTAAGTACCCCTTGGTTTTTTGGTGGCAACTTTTCAAGATTCAAAATTTCTTACATTGCAATAAAGCGTGCAATGTGCAATGGGGTCTCCCTAACAGGGTGAAAAAGGTGAACATAGGGGACTAGGGGACGCCGCTCAAACAATCACGTGATTTCTCCCCCCACCAATAACATTTTAGTATTTCCTCCCTCAAACCACAAGTGCACTTATGCGTCCATCAGTTTCCCTGGAAATGAAGCGATCAAATTGTTTTGTGCAACTCTGCTCGTTCATTATGTTCCCGTCGCGATAGTATTACATGTCCATCGGAATTCCCTCAAAGTTCATCACTTTGGAAACCGATGGACTTGTGCCTCCGCAGTTGCATTTCATTGTTGTCCATCAGACTCCACTGTGTTTTAGTATTTCCTCTCTCCAACCACAAATTCACTTATGCGTCCATCAGTTTCCCTAGAAATTGAAGCAATCAATTTGTTTTGTGCAACTCTGCTCGTTCACTATGTTCCCGTCGCGATAGTGTTACATGTCCATCGGAATTCCCACAGTTCATCACTTTGGAAACCGATGGACTGCAGCCTCCGCGGTTGCATTTCATTGTTGTCCATCAGACTCCACTGCCGCAATTACAGAAGGTGGACATGTTCAGACCTGACGTATGAGGATGGATACAGGATAACTATACTGAATTAATTTAAGTTTGATTCGGCCACAGCCCTTACAACCCCTGCATTGGAGGGTCGCATATTGTACCGAAAGTGACTGCTCATCTCTTGTTCCAAACATCATGAACTCTATCACGAGCTGCCACCTCCACACAGTAGTTTTTATTACGCTGTATCAACCAAACTATGCAGATTGTACTTAATGTTATGAACGACATTTACATGACTAATAGTAGTACTCTAACAAGAGGGCGATTCCACATGTAACAGCGAACAGATCAATGATAATGTGCAGTCGAGGGTTCCTACGGAAAGAATAAGAATTCCAGGTAAGGCAATTCGGATTTGGCTGAGATAAAGGACCTAAAAGTTTCCACTACTGAGTAAAAAATAGGGGTACATCTTCCTTAAAAATCGCATGTAAAATCCCTAATTCACACACAGTGATGACAAGGTAAAATTTAGTGGTATGATTATTTACTCAGAACAAGAAAATTCTTTCGCAAATACTATAAAACAGCTACTGTCAACGTTCCGAGAGCTTAATACCACTAGGCAACAGCAGTAGAGACACTTCTTCAGGGAATCACTGGAAAGCCAAAACGGGGACTTTCTTATGCTTTTTAACTTAGAATTTTCACGTACTCCCCGTAAAACTTTCAGGGTTTCTCAGTCACATGCAGATCACATGAATAGAACATTTATAATTTCTCTCGATAATCTCTCGAATGATCATTGATTTGTGCATTGGTGACATAAAAAACAAACTAGTCAGGAGCGGAAGTACACGATAAAGTGTAATGTGGTAAACATTTTGTAATTATTAGAACATTTGACTACGCTGCATATTATCGGAAATGACTAACAATAATAATAGCGGGAAAATGGCGATTAGGACACCTAAAAGTTAAATAAAGCACTACGAAGTTTTAGCTCTGTTCGTAGAGATAATCATAAATATAAGATATAATGCACCAATGCAAGGGGCTGTAATGGATTGGACGCTGTACTCTTAACTGTTGGTTTAGCAGAACTTCTAAAATCTGGTCCAGCAACTACGTCCATCTTGAGGTCCTTAAAATCGCGCCAGTGGTCGAAGTCTCGCACTAGGCGCATTCAGTTGGTCAAATTTTTCAGGGGTAGTCACGTGGGTCTGAGCAAAATAGAAACTGAAATAACAGTCAATTTCAAACTTCTTAAATGCGAAAGCATTAAGAATGACAAAGAAAGAGAAATACTCACTCGTCGTATTCCTCCCACGAAATAAAGTACTCTAGGATACCATCCTTGTTTCTTCCATCAAGGACCTCCTGCACCGCAAAATCTTCATCCTCTGTCGTCGTCGACTCTTCAATGTTGTTGTCGCCATATGGTTCCAACATATGGCCGACGTGTTTGTTTTTCTGGGCGTTTTACGAACACAAAACTCTCCTGGAGCCGTGTCGGTGACATGCAAATCTGTTCGGTTGGACCCCATGTTCTGAAAATTAAAAACCAGCAAACTTTACTAACACGAAATTATGAAGGCAACTTTACTCGTGAGTACATTTGTATCCAATGCTAGAAGCACTAAGGTAAAAAGACAACAAAATAAGTGTTGTGATGAAAAGTGACTTTCGCGATATCCCAAATGGAAATTTTCTTATGGGATTTGAAATGGGTATTTTTTGTTTTGTAAGGTTGAACCCCTTGCAAAATTCCAAGAAAGTCAGGACGTGTGTTGTTGACTCTAGCAAAGCAACACGATTGTGGAAAATACTAAAAATTGCACCGAGAGCTTCTTTATAGCAAACGAAAAGACGCATCCCATTTTCGACTGCCGCCCAGCATATGATCCTCCGACCGAGTATTTACGATTCTGCGCTGCCTTTCTGCATTCGGTCAATTCTGGCGAGAAATACCAGGGGTTATTTCAAATGAAAAGGACATGGCTTGTGCATTATCGTGAAGGATTTTCGAATATTTCCCATTAATTGAAAATAAAGTTTTTAATTAACTTTATTTAATTTTTTAAATATCTCCAACGGGAATCCTCAGGATACTTTTTTGGGACACCCTTACTTTAGACTACAGAAAATAACGGGAGTTTGCTCACATATTTCCAAAAACATTGGAAATTTGAACACTAAACTAATGCCGGATTTGGATTCGGGAGAATAACAATAGGGATTAGGAATTGCGTAAATATCGAACTATAAATGCGACGTGCAATTTAGGAATTACAAAGTGCTCGATAAATCGACCGCTGACTCTAAATGCTCATAAGGATGAGAATGATAACACGATTGGAGAGAAAATAAGAATGTAGCATTCACAGAAGCCAGTCAAGGTATTTTATACAAACTAGTTAAGGCAGACTTTCGAAGAAATGTAAAAACTAATTCATGCAGTACGTCATCCCGTAGTTTCAATAATGCCCAAATTAATTTTTGCATTTCTTTGAAGTTTTGTCTGCTGATTTCCATTAAAAAGTATTGACCATCTCCCGTGAAATTCGAAACTGCCGTAAAGCTGCCAAATTGTGAAGGACATTTACGCTACTAGCTTTGTACCAACCCCCTCCTTTCTCATATATGGCAAAGCTTTGATTTGAATTAATACATATGTATATACCAATGTTGCGTTTTGATTCCCCTCTAGGTTAGCCATATTTAATGGAGTGCACATTATCCAGCATCTCACTATTGTATTATTAAAAAATTTGGCTTGAATTTTGTGCAGTAGGGGCACTCTGAAAACATGTACTGTCCTCGAAAAACAAGTACGTCTGGCAGCTTTAATCTGCCGCCGTTCTTGCCAGCGACAAAGTTTAATGCTCAACTCTGACTTTGTCGCCAATCTTGCTCCCATTCTCATAGGATGGAAATGCTTCCATTCTCATGGAAATGATCAGTCCTATGAGCATTTCAAGTCTCACTGAATTTGCAATTCTAAAGCACTTTGACATTGCTAAAAATTAATTTTAATTAACAATTAAGTAAATATTCTTATTACTCTGTAATTACGTCCGCGTGTTATTCACAAGCTTTCGAGTGGTAAATTTGATGTAGATCTCGAAGATTTGGTGGAAGACTGACGGACGTAAATGAAAATAGTTGTTAGCAGATCTGGACTCTAAGCAAGGTAGCACTTAATGCAGTACTTCACGCCAATATTAAAGGTAAAAATATAAGACGGAAGTATATGGAATACATAGAATACACACAAACGAAAAGTGAAAAACGAAATAAAGCTTTTCCCAACAAAATTCTGGACTGCATAACCCGCACTGATGATTCTCAGGGTTAGGTTCCCCAGGAAAATGTGGGTGTCCATGCAGATTACTTACTACCATGATTATCACTGCTGGTGTGTGCTGAAATTGTAGTGAAAGCACTACAGTCTTTCCTCACAGTTCCTGTGTACGAAAATTGCATGTGAAGAGCCCGAGTTTTGTGATCTCAAGAGTGGCTACAGCTATGGGTTTGTTACGTGTATGTTTGTGGATAGTCGTATATCTCTTCTAATAAACAAAAGAAGACATGGCGCAACACTTGAAGGAGACCCCCGTCGCTCTCCTAATCCACACTACTAATCTCTATCTACACGACCATCATTCCTGAATGCTTTCAGATCCCTGTATGATTACATTAATCATTGGCATAATGCATTAGCAAAATCAGTAATTTCCTTCTCTGAGCATGACACAACATTGAGAGATTTACTCAAGCCTTAATGAATGCGACATCATATCGTCGTAAAGTCATTGTCTCTCGTCGCAGCAAGGGTCGCCGTCCGTTCCGAGACACGGTTTGTGGGTAGGAACGGGACAGCTCAATGTATTAAAGTCAATTTATTCGATGTCTCTCCGTCTCCTCTCTCAAAATATGACTTGTTAGATCACACATCATCTACTGTCCTAACTGGACTCATACAACAGGGAACAAGAACCACTACTACGTACTCCCGCCTGTTTTATGTGTGGTACGAGTTATGTACGGGAGAATCTCGTTCATCCGGCCCCCTTAATACGGTCAGTCGCTAATGCGGTCATAAATTCCTCGTCCCGAGAGAGCCGGATTAACGAGCTTCTACTTTATGTCGTAAGTTTAAGTGGGTAAAATAACTACTGCACGTACGTTGCTGCAGATAGACTTGAAATGAGATCGTATTTCCATTCAGATTTCAGTCCACAACGAGTCCCCGAATCGTATTACTGCTGCTGGCATTGTAAGTTAAACTACTTGTACTTGATTTGATCATTCTGGAAATACAAGCATAACTCGCTCTGCAAAGTTTATGTACGTAATGAGAGTTATAGTTATCTGAATCATAATTTGGATGCTCGGACCCCACAATAGAGTTATAATGGGTGGTCTCCTAGCTTCCGAAGTAACTCTTTGAGTGTATGGGAGGATGAAATTTCATGGATTTTTCCCGACACTTTGCCCCACTCCTTTCCCGCATGATTCATTTGCACATAACTTGTAAAAAGGGACATGAAAATTTGTGCATGTGTGAGCGCGTATCCAGCTGTGGACGAC
>WJFA01003364.1:0-13092 GCA_009870155.1 Pseudobourletiella spinata | reverse complement strand
TATATGTGGGGGGACATCTCCAGCTACACGGAGCAGATGCGCAGGGAGGACCCTTCGGAACGAAGCTATTCATTCATTAATTTAATGTTGATTAATGGAGGATGTTAATTACATTCTAATGTTGGCATGAGCACCGTAATTATGCAATAGGAGTCTAATAAACCTCTAATTCTCCTCCCTTTCCCAGCCATCGCACACACAGAAGCATACAGAGCACACAGAGTTATACGCAGACACTCGAACACACACTCTACGAGGGCGTGAAGGCACATCTACGCACAGAAAGTTCGCGCCATTCCACAGCACGACCATACCGTACCCCTCCCACCACCGGCCCTTCCCGGATTCTTCCCTCCACCCTGTGAAGAATTCCCCCGTTTTTAAACATCCCACGGCATCCCTCCCTCCCGCCATATATTTATGGACAGACATTTTCTTCATTTAGTAGGGGCTTTAAGAATCCATAAATTCCATCCTGTTTCCCAACTACCTCCATATTGTGTGTATGTGTTTGTGTGCTTCGGTGTGGCTTATTGCCATAGGAAGTGATGGGAGTAGCTCCGGTAGTTCCCTTGGAATTTGGCGGCAACTTGGGACCACCGCAAGAAATTTGAGTCACTCGTCTCTCTGGAAATAACTCCATAAGGGCTGGCCGCCCCTTTGTACATATAAACCCCCAGGATTCACCCCGCACTATCTCTCTCTCTCTCTCTCCATCACTCCTCCGCTCCCCCTTGGCTGCTGTAGAGGTGGAGTCTAATTTTGAATTTGACTGTACGCAGTCAGGAGCGTGAAATTGAAACTAACGTAGAGTGGCAGAATTATGGCCTTCATACACTTTCTGCAAAGTCAACACGGCAGTCTCTCCCTCAAAACTTGGGTCCTTAATTAAACCATTTGAGCTCACTCCGCCGTTGATTTATCCATGCGCCGTGGAATGGACTGGCAGTGGGGACGGAACCCTGGTGGAGAACGTTGGGAATTTTATTTGACGTTTTAATATTATGGCAACTCATGACACATGGAGATGTTTGGAGATGCTCGGAGGCTTTGCAGAGTGGCGTGATGAGGCAACTCACTGTGGACACATGCCTCCATAGTGTCCTGTGTGGGAAGCGGAATGAAAGCTGACACGTTCCCACACGATATGGAACCTCCTCCAGTTGACGAGTAGGCTGACCCGATTCCGACTCTCCTTTAATGCTCCGTGTACACATATAAAATGAATGAAAATTGACCTTTCCAATTTGGAATTCAATTGTCCAGCATGAGCCTGTCCATCGTAGTGCAGGAGTGTATTATTACTCACTACGTGTCCAGAGTTGATTAAGGAGCGGAATTGAATTGCCAAAGTCATGTGCCATCAATCACGAATGGGAGAAATGTGACCATTTATTTGTATTGCGGCCTTCTTTAGTCATGTGGGAACGGCGCCAGTTGACTCGCCATTTCCGCTATGTTTCCCTCTATGAGAGATGTGTGCGTGCAAGGTTGTTGAGAGTTGGAGAACGGTCTCGACACACAGCGAGGCCCATAAGGGAATTTGCCATGTCAGGGTGGGGACGCGGAGTTGGATAAAAATTGTGGAGGTCAAGACGGTGGTGATTCGGTACGGAATATAAAAGAGACATCGCAGCCGTTGGTGAGGGTTGACTGACTGGCTGGCGGACGGACTGGAGAGGTACAATAAAAATTATCTCACTCTCCGCGGCCAGATTTACGATGGGAGAGTCCTATTACCAATATAGGAGTGCATGATTATTATTGCCATGGACCGTTGAAACACTTGCTTTTTCCCCATGACATCATGATCATCACCATCGTGTTCATCATCGGCATCATCTTCATCATCATCATCATCATCATCATGAATGATCGTCATGAATTATTTGCATCTTGCAATCTTAATAGAGATCCATACCCTCTCTTTCTTCTACTCATCCACTGTGATATGATATGTTGTTCAAGTTTCATACGCTGACTCGAGCGATTCAGTTTCTTGTCCCAGAAGCATATAGCAGCAGCAGGAGGAACAAAACAGCCACAACCCTGCCATAGTCCATTGCAAATCATACCACACACATCGTCATAACCACCGCCAGGGCTGTCTGCACACTCTTGGTCCTCATAAACCTCTCTTGTTCTATCCCCCCAGTTTATGACGGACTAATGGACTGGAAGCCTTGTTCTCACTCAGCATGGCAATAACTGGGTGTAATGTCGCTGGCAGAGAACATGGCTCTTTCCGTTCTCGGTGCGGTGGTGGTGGAAACTAAAAAAAAAAGAATACATCTGTTTTTTCTCCCGGATCCTCCCCAGGTTCATCCACTGTTTTTTCCCAAATCATCAAGTTTTAACCAATTATCCCTCGTAATAAATTAAAGTAGGAACAATACGATAGGTTACTCCGAAGCAATTTGGATTCCAAAGCAATCCATGGTGGACTATGTAGGAGTGAGGGGAAATCTATTGATTTAAAACGGTGGGAAATTGAGTCATATTCAACAATGGTGATGCCTTAAAAGGTGTCATGGCTTCATTACTATTCATATTTTCCACACTAGAGTCTATATGAGAGATGACCTGTGCGAGTATGAGACTCATTGTTTCCAGTGGGGTAGTGGGAACCCCTTAAGCCACGCCCTCACTTGTGCCACCACACTTGTATAATGGCATATGCACAAGCGATGATATTGCTACAGACTCAATTAACTCCCCGTGCATGCAGTGCAATAAATAATTGGACAGGACTGTGCATACTACGGCATGTCTTCCCAAACGATAAATTCCCCAACGAAGGCCCCATGTACTACCATCATCTTACTTCCCTATGGATTGAGCAACGTCAAGGGCAGAGCCCGTCGTTCCGTCGTAGTCAAATTCCACAGAATACTCACAGTAGACTTGATTCAAGTGTGCCCACAAGTAAGTACATCATGCATACAGGCGGATCCTACATAAGGAAGCGGGTTTAGTCAGGGAATGTGCCTGTGTATCTGCGTGCCTGTGTTTCTGTGAGTGCGAGTGAAGCTGCGTCTGTGTGTGTGTGTGTGTGTGTGTATCTTTGTGTGTGTGTATTGCTCATGCTGAGATCCAACATTTGGCATGACTGCATAGCACCAGCTTGTACCGTGTGCGGGGTAATATCGTGGCAGGCAAGGGACAAAAAATCGAGGTTGGAAAAGGCGGCTATGGCGGAGATTTTGGCTACAGGACGAAGTGAACATCTTTTACTGCTATATGCTGTGTGTAGTGTGTAGTTGGTCCTGCTCCAGCGCGCCGTCTTTCTCATCCCACAGCAGTCATCCATCTTTGCATATAGTGGGGAAGACATCCAGTGTGAAAAGCAATGTGCGCATAAATTATACGCACATGAAATGGACTACCGCTTTTATACGCAGCCACATCCATGCGTATGCCTGCCTGCCTGCCTGTCCGTCCGCCTCCCTTATTACCATGGCTGAACATCCTTGGCTTTTGCTTGACTGACTATGGATCTGAGTACGAAGGAATTCCGCCCGTAAATCCAGTGACAGGGCTGATGATTTGATGAGAAATAAATGGTGACAGGGGGACATGGATGTTTTACCGGCACTCTCGTAGATTTGGGAGACCGGCTCTCGCTCTCTCTCTCTCTCAGTTTGGGTGATACCGTGGGAGTCTCTAGAAGTTTGTTGTTCCGACGCCGGCACACTGAATCCAAGCCAGCTTGTATTGCGAGGTAGCAAGCACACTTCTCATTCCAAGTTTGGCATGACTTTGGAAAGCTACCGATGAGATTGTCGCCACAGCTGGATGGTCACTCGAGTAATGGGGTGGTAATTGCCTTAACTATTCCGTGTTATCAGGAGGAAATCTGGGTAGTTGAGGAATCAACGTGTTCTTTTTTTGCCTGCGCTCACAAATAAGGTGGTGGATCCTAGGAATCTGTCAATCGATCCTCAATATTGACCATGTTGCCTCAATGGTTCCATAGTGGTGTAGCAAAGTTGTTTTTAGTGATGGTGGTCAAGTGTATTGCGGTGACAAATGCACGCTGATCCTGTAGTCTCCTATAAGTTATGTGTGAGTCAATCGTGCCAATAATGGCGAGAAAAAAATGCCACTGAGGTCTCAATTAGCTTTGTATGACTTGGATGGGTGGATTGCTGGAAGCAGATGTTGAGGTATTTGCCCGTAAAGTTGGAGCTTTTGGCATGTATGCACATGTGCGGACGGCTATAATTTTCACATGGAGCACGCGTAGTTGGCACTGCTGTCCCAGGTAGCACAAGATTACACAGCTGGAGTAGTGTTAAATTTTTTTCAAAGAGATTTTCCTCATAGATTCTTTGGCATTTTCCCCATAAAATTGCTAGGTATCTTCCCTTCTTTCCTGTCCAGCGAATTGTCGAATTCGCGCACATTTTCCAGCAGATTTTGACAAGTACTTGGAGGTTTTTTTCAAACTCCGATGGCGCATCCTCCTGTCATGCATAGTATAGTAGGCGAGGATTTTTTTCGTGGTGGCTCTACTCTGACCTATCCGTGAATCTGACTTGCAGACGCAGAGATTGTATTACTCTTCGGAGTTACAACTTGGTTAGTTCAAACAAGGCACTGTCCATCTGCTTTTGTGTACGTAGAGACTTTTTTGCGCATGTGAGAGTCGTACGAGAGATATACCGTCATAGTTATATAGACTGGACTGCTACAAGGTAGTAAATTTGGGAGAGAGAACTTTATTGAGTTTTTTCCCTTCATCTTCCCTCCAGAACTATCCCTTACTCTGTCTCCCTCATATCCTTAGTTTTCCAAGCCGTATTGGAGAGTATGCTATGGGCTCTAATTCACTTCAGCTTTCCGGTTATTGCAAATACTTCTGTCTTTCTCATATCCTTAGTTTTCCAAGCCGTATTGGAGAGTATGCTATGGGCTCTAATTCACTTCAGCTTTCCGGTTATTGCAAATACTACTCATACAAATATACAGGGGCAAACACACACACACACACACACACACACACCTACACACAGACTCGCTGGTCCACAGCATCGGCCAGTGAATCTCGTTAGTGGATAGGAAGTACGGCGGTGGTGGTGGTGGTGGCAGCGGCGGCAGCAGCAGCCGCACTGGAAAAGGGGAAGTAATATACTGGAAGAGTGCACGGCACACACACATGCACACGCGGACGTTCCACAGAGTCAGATCATTTGTAATGCAATAGGATTTGATTTGTAGCGCCGACCACTCTGACCTCCCCCACATTAATCTTTAATTCTCTTAATTTCCCTCGCCTGTTCGCTTGCTCGCTCGCGCACTATGCCATACACACTACTGCCATAGCATGCAAACTCATCTGATGAATTTTTCTCGTGGGAAATAATGATGAAAATAGGGTCGGGCTCTGGAGGAGTCTAGGAAGGACGAGCGTCTACGAATGTCTGCATGCTTATTGCCTACAGTCACTCACAGTCAGCCCCTATGTATGAAAGCACTGTGCGCAGGTCTGCCCATACTACATTATTTACAGAGCCTCGCGGTACAAGGCATCCATGTCATGGAGACGCTTATCAAAGGGTTAAGATTTTTTAAATTCCCAAAATGAACTGCAGACAGTTGCTCTTGTCTCTCTCTCTCTCTCTCACACACACACACATAAACAGACGTACAGCGAGAGAGATACGTATTATATATGGCTAACCTCACACAGATATAAAAGGTCATATGGCAATGTTCTTGGATATCGTAGGTGCTGGAAGAATGTGGTAGAGTGGTGTTGACAGGGTTGTAAAAATCCCACGTATATAAACGTATAAATATATGTGTACATGTGCGAGTCGGCTCGTAGTGTCAAAATAAGTTGTTTTCTCTCACCACGTCGAGCAAGTCTGTGGAGCTGAATGAGTCCAGGAGACGCTGTTACTTATGGAGGAAGAGGCACATATTAGAGTATTCGGAATGACTCAGGGAGTATGACGATGATGATGATGATGATGATGCGGTGGTGTTTTTGGTGGAGAGAGGAAGGAAGGCGGGTGGTGGCGGTTTCCCTTAAAATGTTCCTAACCAAGTTGAACCCTCCAAGAAACTCCGTCCCATGGTTCATGTTCCCGTTTTGTTTACACATAAAATTTTTCTTAAGTACCCCTTAAAAGGCCATCAACGTGGCAATATTGTCGCGAGAGCTATTCACTAAATATTTCCATGGTTCATCTCCATTTTTATGCCCTTTTAATGGAGAGAGAGAGAGAGAGCCCGACGGCTCACTTTCTTGCTCTCAGGCCGGGAAAGGATGGGGAACTTCTCAGAGTGTCATAGAGTGACAGGGGGTGGACCTCGTCGCCTCTGTCTATTTGTGTGTGTGTGTGTGTGTGCTTATGCGTAGATGCAACGTGTGTGTGTGTATATGTATGCATGTGTGCGATTGTGGCGTGTGCATACAACGCGTGTGCGAGCATATGTACGTCCGTGTGTTCTTGTGGATGAATGTGCGTGTGAGGATGATTGCGTGCCTGTGTGGATAAGTTGGTGCGTAAGCATTTTGCATTGAGGGCAGTCGATGTTGCTCACTTGCAATTGCATTACCCAGGCTGGAAGTCACAGCGGCACAGTTCCCCCGCCGATGACTATTATGAGAATGCACTTGACTTGAGCAACCCTGAGGGAATAACTCTGCATTCAAGTCTGTAGCTTTCCCGATGGCTCTCGGGATGCAGTGGGGCGAGTAATTAAAAAAGTTTAATTCCAACCCAAAATCAGGCTTCCATATCAGTAGAGGAGATAGTCAGAATGGGGATAGGGTGAGACTGACTTGAGTGAGCGCTGATTATTTATATCCACTACGACTTGGAGTACCCCCTCCCTCCTACTCCATTTTTCCGCCGGCTATATCGCACTCCATGCTCCGGAGTTCCATGTAAAAAAAAAGTTTACTCAAATGGGGAGTGAAAACTTTGGGCGGAAAGTGGAATTTCGGGGGACATTAGAGAAGCATACAGTAGTGTGTGTGTGTGCCTCCAGGAGGATGAGTGTGGTGCGTCCATGTGGAGGGAGGAGGGAGGGGTTTTGGAAGTAGTACGAGAGAGCCAGCCTTGTCTCTCGTCTATCTTCCCGATTCCCTATAAAGAAGGATAGATGACTGGTAAAATGTATAGGAGACTATCAGTAGCAATTTTCCGCCTCAGTTTTTACATCCGTCTCCCGGTTAAGTTGGCCCTCTCTCTCTCTCTACTATGCCATAGGCACTCACTACTCTCTCTCTGGATCCTTCCCAATATTATTTTCTCCATTTATATAGATTGCGTATGAAGATTTTCATCTTCTCTCTCTCTCTCTCTCTTTCTTTCCTCCAGATAGTTTCCCCTGTCGAGTAAGATGTATTGTACCGTTTTACTTTCAGTTTGACTTGTCTCATTTATAAAATGTCCTATCGCAATCCTTTTCCATATATACCGCCGACGACTACGGCAACTTCCTATCTCTTACATTTCCCAAAGGTCTTCCCTGTAGTTAACGCCGCTTGGAAACTTGGTCCCCGCCGCCACCACCACCACCACTACCATTCCTCCCGCCGCCATCATTGTGCTCCGATGGGACGCGGAAAAAAAAGCTAATTCCCATCCCATATATAAGTGCTCATGTATAAGTATATGGTGATGCATAAGGCCATGTATCAGTGCACGAGTATTCTAGGGGAGGATCTGCTGAGCCAGTGAGAAGTGACGTTACTCATCCACCAAGATAGAATTTCCCCCTGTCTTCTACACAGCATGGCGCATCACTATTGAGCTTGCCTTGCAATTTGTTGTCTAGGAAACGGATGTCTATGTGACTGGTGACTGTGAGACAGACGTGTTTGTGTATGTATGAGCGTATGTGTGTGTGCGCGCGTTCACACTGTCATGTGTAGTGCGGCCTACGTGTGTGTACGTATGTCCATATGCTTATGGGCATTGGGTTATGTGTGTGTGTGTGTATGTATGTGTATCATTACAAATTTAAATGGGGGAGTTGTCGTATTGTTTCAAATGGTAATGAGATGTCCTCTGTCGCACACCCAACCCACATGCATTAATTTATTATTGGTCTTTTGGTAGTCACCCTGGTGTAAGCCAGTATGTATGTAGCTTTTGGATCGTGAGTTGGCTGTGGAAGATTGTAAGGGAGTTTCTATATTCTTGTGTGCACGTATGACTAGGCCGTAGGCAGAGCTACAGTGCTCCAGGCGGTGCACAGTGTATGAATAAGACACTGGCAAGGAGGTGGAATTTTACATGGAAATGCTGGAGTGAAGAAATATTTGTTGTGTGTGTGTGTGTGTGTGTGTGTATTAGGGTGTTTGCATGGGCATATGCCTGCGTGTTTGTGTGCCTGTGTGTGTGTGTGTGTTTGTGAGTTTCCAGCCAAGAAGCTACCCTACAAGCCAGTGTGGAGACTTACTTGGGGCTTAACACGGCTCATCTACAAGATTTACAGCACATACTCCTCGGGACACATGACTATTTTTTTCCAGCCAACCAAATGCCACGTCGGCCGCCGTCACCTTATTGGGAGCCCTTATTCGGAGGCGGACAAAGTATATCAAGTAAATTAAGTAGAAATGTAGGGGCCTTTGTTGCGGTTTGCAGCTGCTCTGACTAAAGTTGATGAAACTGTTGGAATGGGGTTTCCGCGCGGCGGCGGTGCTGCGGCCACTCTCTGTGTGTACTTACATTGTCATTAAAATGGTGTAAAATAATTTACAGGGTGTTTGTAGGGCTGGTTGAAGTGGAGCAAATGGCCTGTACTCAGGCTATTTCTGGCTAAAGATCCCATACCACAAGATCCCTTCCGAACACACACACACACACACACACACACACACACACAAGGGTCCCCTCCATCTGCTTCCTAGGTCTAAATCCGGACAGAGCAAACTCATTTGTGGAACTGGAAGGATTCCACACAAATATATCGAGGCGGACACTGAACCACAAACGGATTTCCTCTCATCTCCCTCAACTCATTAGCGAAGAGGAGGTGAAAGTAGGCAATGCATCAACGTGTCCAAGTCACCCAGGACTTGGATGGAACATGTACGGGGAAATATCCCATCCTATCCCACCATCCGATCCCAGTCCATAGGTAACCAATGACGGTTCCCCGGTCTAATTAGTAAAGTGTAAATGTGTCGTAAACCATCTACGGGCTCGTCCTATATGCGCCTGTGTGAGCCACTGTGTGACCAGGGAAGAGAAGGGCCAGAGCAGTACAGCGAGTCAGGATGAGTTAGTGGCCCGGCTCCCATTCTAATGACATTTGAGGAGATATATGCCATGCCGGGGTTCGGTGAGAGAAATGTGGGATGCATAAATCTAGTGCGCGGACTGGCGGATCCTATCCTTCTCTCACTGACTCATCATTACCGCCTCTCCAATGAGATTCTCAGTAGGGATAGTTATCCCAACCCTTGAGTTATAGGCTATCCCATGTATATGCTCCTCCGACTCCGATATTTGCAGTCACACTTAAAAATGGCAGAAAATCCCTGAGAAGTCAGCCCAGCACCGCCCACCCATCATCCCCGCATCTCCCTGGACTCCCTCTGGCTCAAGTTCAAAAACTCCCGGTCTCATTATATTATATTTTTTTTTTCAAAATGGATCCTACTATACACTCCCGAGTATTCCCATCGGCCGGATTTTAAATCCAACACGCCGTACATAGGATCCAGTGGAGGACTGCATGGAGTTTTCGTTCTTCGGAGGCCCGGATGAGCCGAGATATTTTTCCACACAAAGAAAACAAGCCATTAACACATGGTTTACATCAACATGCTCATCCGTCATCAGAGTACCGGAACTTCTTAAAGAGAGGCAAACGGGACGGTTGGCCCAAACAGAAGACTCTCTTTCTTAATAGCCAATTTAAATAATGTGCTCGAATCTCCGTGTTGTGGGTAGACAAGGCAGTGACTGTGAGAGTATATAGTACTGGTGAGACTGAGAGCCTACAACGAGCCCACATACGACCCCTGTATATTCCCGATTGCCAACTATATCCGGCTCAAAGTTGGACATAATTTTAGAGGGGAAATCTATTTGATTCTCTCTTTCACAGTCTCACTCACTCACTCACTCACTCACTCCGCGCGCTCAACTCTCAAGACAAATGCGACGGAGGGAATCGGAGTATGTGGAGAGTTTTGAGGAGACTTCCATGGCCTATACATACACCGGCCGGATAGATATGAGAGAAGAAACAAACCCTGGTTCAGAGTCAAGTGAAGTGAACCGAAACCCGGCTTGGCTCCGGTCGGAAATGCCATGCCATTCGGTCCCATCCCATCCCACACTATGTACCAATGGCATGGAAATATCCTCCAAACTCCTTTTTTCCCTCCTTACTCGCACTCTGTGCCGAGCCTTCTTATTCTCTGACTCTCTCTCTCTCTCTCTCTCCCACTGGCTCTGTCTCTCTCCCTCTTCTCGCGAGATAACTTTGAAGAAATATGCAGCATCTGCAGCACACTTATTAAATTTCAGCGGTTTCTTTCTCCCTCTCCTCCCTTCCAGCAAGAGATACAGTGTGTCTTATTTGTTCTTTCCCCTCCAGGGTTGAGCAGGGTTTTCGGAGTAGATTACAGCCCGTTTATTTGTACGCATACATATATACATACATCCATATACATAGGAGAATGATAAAAAAATCTCATACATATTACCAAGGATTTCCTCAAGCCCCCCTTTTGCTAATTAGTTCCAATGCAATGGCGCTCCGGGACTTGTTTCCAAACTATTATGAACCAACGTTTTTCCAGGGTTAAGTTCCCTGGACCGTTTCCGGCTATAGATTACGACCAGTTATGTTCGGAGGGGACATTTTTGAGGATACACCCGAAAGGAGCACTACAGGAGCAGTTCCCACACATCTGCACTCTTGAAATCTATGTGGAAGGTTATTGGTGGCGGCGGCGGCGGCGGGAGGATCTGGTAGTTCTGTGAACTGTAGGGTGGGATATTGGGCACATATGTACATGTACAGGAATACTATGTACGTGTGTAAGCCGGCCCGCGGGGAGGTTGCAGTTGCACTATGACTGACTGATAGTGGAAACTACACTTGCTTAAGATGGCGATGGTGGTGGTAGTGGTGAGGGCTATGTGATAACAGGTTTGTAATGATGACCATGTTGCAACTGCATTGTTGTCCGCCTCGAGTTCATCTCCCCCACGTTTATTGTGCCGTGAAGGTTGTCCACAATTAAGAGACACACTTGGCGAGCCATTAAAAATGCTCAACTTTATGGACCTCTATGTACATAGGGGTGGATGGATGGACCTCCGTGGGAGAGGAGGGAAAACCTATGGATTCCGATGTCGGGGTCAGAGTGAGTGAGGCCTGGCCAGATAGAGTCTATCGAACTGGATCGGGACGTAGGCCTAGTTCTGTCACACATGGAGCACCAGCTCCTGGTACTACCATCGGTATTCGGAGGTTTTTAATTAGTTTTCTATCATGTATGTATATACACGTTTCAGTATGTAGGTTTCTATTGGTCCGTGAGGGAGCCGTGTGAGTGGTTGTACGGCTGTCGGAACGGGAAAATTATGATCCAGTTTCCCAGTGTCAACCTGAAGTCACACTCAATTAAGGTGGCTATTAAGACAAGAGAATTCTTTTCGGCAGTGCTAGACTTGCAGATAAAATCAATCATTAAATGGCCATCTCGCTTCTGTGTGTCTCGCCGCTGATGAGCTCCCAACTCATGCCGAGACGGGGGAAATTCAAATGTTTGGGAATCAATCGCTATAAATTCTCATATGTAAAGTACTAATGCTGGGATTGAGGTTAAAATCCGATGAGTTTCTAATCTGGAGAAATACTGAGTGGTACTCAGAATAGAACAAAGTCCTGGCCATCTGGATGGGGGGCGGGGAATTTCAAATGTTGATACCATTGGGGAGATTGGGAACAGTTTAACATTTCGGTAGCATTCAAAATTTAGTATATAACGTTTAAGTAACTTTAAGTAACTTTTAATATGTAAATGAAGCACATAAGTATGGGGTGCACTGGAAGTGTTGATAGATTGGAGGGATGGCGGGAAGTTTAAAATTTCCACAGGAACATTTAGCATGTAAATACGCAGTGCTGCTATGGATGCACTATTATGAAACGTGATTTGAAATCACATCTCTCCATTTTTTTTCTCCAAAACTTCTGCCACACTTCTTTTGAGTCCACCGCACCGACGACTCAGTCAGTCAGAAATGAAGGGAAATCCTGAGCGAAACTGGAGGTGGTCATACTGGGAAAGTGTCTAGCGAGGCGGTGATAATAATCGCCTTCCACTCCCAACTCATATCGTCGGTGAGCAGTGGGAATGAATGATTACCTTTTGTGAATGGTGATGGTGCATAGCTCATGATTTATGGCAACTCTCCATGTCCACCAACAGATTCCATTCATCCATGCGAAGGCCTACGTTAGAGACAAAAGGGGGAAAAAATCCAAACTTTTCAGCCGGAATTATATGAATAACTTAGCGCGCGCGCGCTTTCACATGCACACACACAGATGTGCACTGCAGAGATGTATACTCTGGTCCAAGGACCAACGTGTGAAATCTCTTCCCGAGTTCCCATTGGCCACCACAGCCTGGCCCAGCATGAGCTCCATGTCGGAATATGAAGGAGCTCCTCTGTCTTAACCTCTCACAGCCCCCTTTTTTTTATACTCCATAACCGGCCTCCTATACCATGGCTAATTGGACTTGAAATAAGCTAAATAGTGTTTTGATCACATCTGTGCCTCATCACTGGACGAGAATAGGGCCCTCACCCCATGTGTATCTATGCTTGTGTGACTGTGTGTGTGTGTGTGTGTGTGTGTGTGTGTCCGTTTGGAAAAGAATTATTGTGGAACAAATCGTCATGAAATGTATATATGGGTATGGAACCCTATATAGAGCCCTGTAGGAAGTATAGGATCCAGACGCCTGTGCAAATCCAATGAGAAATTATAAGATGGGACCCTATAGGCTCGTCTACTATTACTATTACCACTACTACTGTGAGATTCGAGCCGAGATGGAAGGTGGATAAGACGAAAGAGAGAGAGAGAGTTAAG
>WJFA01003363.1:0-13092 GCA_009870155.1 Pseudobourletiella spinata | reverse complement strand
CTTGCCGAATTTTTTAATGCACAATAACAACAGTTGTACAAACCTCACGAACGAATCTCGACTCCTACTAGAGCATAAATAATGATCGGCCCTTGGTAGATACAGTAAAATATTCTACTTTACATTGCTGTCCACCAAATAAGAACAAGCCAACTTTGGTAATAAATGAATACATGAGAATTAGAGTAAAAATAAAAATACCCGGATTAATCTTAAATTAAATACTCAGTCAGATTCACAGAGAAGATTTGCTGGAAACTTCTCACAGTTTTCGTCGTAGAAAAGGCTCAAGCGGAAGGCTGTTGCCACACCAATACGACAATGGTCTCAAAGGTAGAACTCTGCAAGAATGGGCCATTGAATCTGAAGGGAACTGGGTGAGGCTTGGCTCAGGTGATTCAGCGGAGTCATGGAGGGATTCGAGGAATACTTTATTGCATGATTGCAATAATGACGCGATCGTTTCAGCTCCGGAGATAGAATACAATTGAGGTTGCAGAGCTATAGCCTCTAATTTCGTCTATGGACTGAAATCGAGTTTCCCGTTTCAAAGTAGGATCCCCTATTTCATGTTGAACTGCAATGTCTCATTGAATACCAAGATTTAATCATCCAAATCTTCACCAAAATTACGAATGTAAAGGGTATGAAAGTCACAGTATAACATCTTGAATTTGCAAATGCCGCTCGTTCAAATCTATGTATACACTTTGATGCAGGAAACAACGCATTCAGACCGGGATGTGACGTAACTCCTTCTTCCAACCACTCTCTTTGACTAGCGTGGCAGCTATACATTTTGCTTGTATATAGGATTACATGCGCCAAATCCAATGACCCTTGATCTTCGCCTGCTCCTCAGATTCAAGATTCATCCTTGATCTTCACCTACGCCCAATTGATTCCGGGAACTTTTTGTTGCTAGGCACTTCGGTCAGCAAACCCACTTTTACCAGCTCTTTGTATCACACCGAGGTGGGTGGAACGATGGTAGTAAAACCCCGAGCATAATTTGCAAGCACTAGCCGCGAAGCGTGGTAACTGCAAAACGGTTGGGATACTGGTTACCACACCTTTGCGCAGGGTTATTTTGTTTCCATCCGCATTAAAACGAGGCGGTGATTATCCTTGTGGAAATATCTGGCACGCCCCTCCAGTTAAAATTATTACACAGGACGTCTCATATTTGATGAATAGTCCTCAACTACAGTTTCATGGCAATAACAAAAATGGAAACAAAAGTGTTGATGGAGAAATGTGTTCATATAGTGAAACCTCATTGTTGGCCGATGGGTGTTTTTTTTCCCTGACGTAAAAAGCTTCATCCTAATTTTATCTGGGTATTTGCTGGACTGGCCTGGTCTCGTTTTACCATTTTAAGAGAGCGACGTCGCATCATGCCTGTCCCAAACCTGGTTGGCCCTTTCGAAAATTTTTCCCGGTCGAGAGGTGCGATGACGTATTATCATTCCCTTCATCGATTCATCGATTCCCTTCAGATCTACAGACATTTTTAACGCTATGACCTACGAAAAAGTCTGAAATCGAGGTAATGAGATTTCATGACATGATTGATTTCAATGTGTAATGTACTGCTGGAACTTCCTTGTTTGAAGTATTGTACTTGTATGAGTATCTTTGAAGATAACGGTTATCTTTTAATACATGATGTGTTGAAACATTTTAAGGCAACATTTTCTCTAGAAGATACATTAATGGAGCTTTTTCGTGATAATTTTGAACATGTCAGCAAAATACAAAGTTGGTCTACTTCTAGTTCGAGCTATCCGTTAGGTAGCATTGACTACAAATTGTTTTTACCTCACCTTTGTAGTTTTGTCACAAGTCAATAAAATCTCATGTGTGCGATGTGCGACTGTTGGAGCCTTTCAGTCACATTCACAGTCACTACAGGCATTAACAGAAGAAACAAACATAACTAAATAGTTCGCAGTCTAATATCTACCGTGCTCCCACTAATTTTGTAGTTATAGCTCAGTTTTGACCAATAAAAAGAGAAGTTTAACATTTGCAAAGATCCTAGCATTTTAGCAATATGAAACTGTCGGCATATAGTTGCAAAAATTTTGTTTTAAATTAATTGACAGATTTGAAGAGTAAGGCAAATTGTTGTAGTAGCAAAGGATTCGGTGATAGATTACAGCATAGGCCGCATGTGTCCATTGAGGTTACCGTTTACTATGGTGCTCCCTGTTCTTTCTGACATTAGATGTCGCGCGGAAGCTTATTGGCGATGGCTTGAAGCAGTAGCAATATGGTCAAATAGACTTGTTTTCTGAGATTCTCGTTCATCCTATCTTGAATCCATTGTGAAAATTCAGAGTTCACCCGGCAGTGCATAGAGATAAAGATGGGAGAAACCAATGTTACTGGCACACATGTAAAGTTAAACCTTTAAATGACCAATTTGAAAGATGATCATTTAACTGGCTCTAGATGACTGATTCTGAGAAATTATGTTAACTCACGAGAAAAGAGCGCATCATTTGTATGGATGCCGCCTCATCGAGCCCCAGTTTCCTCTTTTAATATATAGCTGAAGCGTTTGATACATTCCATAATGAAACCTGTGCAGGTATTTAAAATCCTAAAATGTGTAATCTTCAGCAATGGCCACGTCCAATTTCTTGACCCAGGTAATGTCTCCACCTTCCTTTTCTGGAATACCCTGTGACTTACTGAAATTAATGAATTTCGTTTGGTGGGGCTTAAAGTGGCATGAAAAAATGAACTGCCTAAAGTAGCAGGACGGGCATGGCTTATAAGGCCTCTGATAAGCAAGATTATATTGATGAAATTGGTGAAAAACTGTGGATTATCCAAAATGTCAGTATGTTCCCAACCGTCTTCACAAATTCTGGACAGCAGTTTCTAAGCTTTTGAAGTTTTCGTCATCCAGTTCATCCCAAGCAGGCCTACTGAACACCACACTAGGCCATAGTTGCCAGCGTCTGTGCAAGCAATTTTGAAATGACATTTGTACACCATCCCACGCAGAACTTGCTGAAACAGGAAGAGGAAGAAATGTCAAACTATTGTGCTCATTGTATTGTTGAAAAAATTAAGCTAAAAGTATTTTTAAAAATTAAAATGTCCACTTTCTAGTGGGAATCAACATGTAAACTTGTTTCTCAAGAACTAAGTGTTTTTGTTAAATCATGAAAAATTATCCGCACCTCCAGGCCAAATTGGTTTTGCCTAACCTCCCCCTACTACCAGTGCCGTCAATAAACTTACGTGTTATAGTCGTTCGTGCAAAATGCTCTTGTTTTTGTTCTGCGCGCAAGAAAGGGTCGAAACTGGAAGAATAATACGAACAATCTAGAAAATGTAGGTAAAAGTTGAGACTCAAGGCATATGATAATCCATAGTGACCAGACGTACTGGTTTTACCAGTACAGTACTTTTTTTAGGTCGCTGTACTGGTAAGTTCTGTGAGCCTCACCATTACGCCAAATGTACTGGTTTTTGAAAATGGTCTGTGAGTAAATGGTTAACAGTGGAACCTCATACAAGGGCCCCCAAGAGGAGCTGGTGAAAATTCAAATTAGCTGATTTTTCCCGCCGCCACTTTGTGGTTGGAATGTACATTCTAGAGTGCAAATTGCATGAAGTAATTTGGCACTTTCGAATTTCTACGATCATGTCAACTCCCATGTGGTGAGAGTGTGCTCGAAATTCAAAACTCAGAAGTCCGTAGTGATTTTAACATGCAAAACATAATGTGAGANNNNTGAGACATACCCCCCCCCCTATTTTGGTGCCCACATGGAAATAAAAAATTCGCAGGATTGTAACTCAGCTAAACCTGGAGCTTACTTTCCGTACCTAGGCATTATTAATGCACGTTTGGCATTATTAATCTTCCTAGGGAATCCCTTAAATCCACATACTGTCGAATCTTTGCTAAGGTGGCATGTGCGTTTCTCCTCCTTGTTAGCATAGATACACTAAATGTAATTAATACAGATCTGCTTCGAGCGCGATCGCTCAGTTAGCCCCGTGTTTAATGTTCAAAAATAATTTTAAAAATATGTTTGTTCATGATTTCATTCTTTAGCGATACAATTTACGAAAATTCGATCTTTTACGTAGAACTCAATATATTATGTAAGTAATGACACCTAAAGTTAATTAAATATTAAATTAAATTTTTAAAATATAACTTGTTTTGTTATTATTAGCCAAAATATGGAGTTTGTTGAAAAATATAGCTTAGGAGGCGGATTATTCAGCAAATCTGCTTATAGACTAACGGAAAGGTTGCTTCCGTAGATTTTGTGTAAAGATTCGTATAAAAATAATTTTTTGAAGCTCCAACGGAACCCTTAAGGCATATTTAACCTTACGGAAAATCCTTATTGGTTTTCCCACAAATGTATTTGAAGAGACTGAATTTGAATATTGCAGAATCTGGGGATTTTGGGCGACTGGCTTCAGCGTTAGAATATTCAATAAAGCAATCACTCCATTTTTTATCAAATTTTATTTCTTCATTCCTTATTAAATTTTATTTCTCAGTGGTATTTCTTAGTTTCTTATTGTATTTTATTTCGCCAATGTGTTTCTCAGTTTCTTACCAAATTTAATTTCTTTAATTTTAGGAAACCAGAACATCACTCAAGCATTTTAGATTTTCCGCCTTTTTCGCACACATGCGCGGTGTTGAGTCAGTTTTAGAGTTACAAAATGCCAAGCTAATTATGGCGAACAAAATTTTCCCTCATGGTGAAGCGAAATTAGCTGCATATATAAGCATATTTTATTTGACTAAAATTTCAGTTGTCGGATCAATTTGTACTGGCTTTTGGTGAAAATGTATGGTCAGTATGGCGCTTATGGGTATGTCATAACATACCCTCAAACAGGCTCTGAAAAAGACCGTCGACTAGGCGATTCCATTGCCTCCTGTGATTTCGAAGAGAAATTGAGTCGTGACTCGAAACGCACGTAAGTTACGTACTGAACGCTGCTTTAGTCTCGAAGGCTAGAAAACACGTCGGACGTGAAAATATTTTCTTGGTTTCTCGCAGGATTTCGCTTTTTTTTCCGGCCGTCGAAAAGATCAAACTGAATAGGAACAACCTGAGCCAATCACGTGCAAGGGAAAGCCCTCATAACGCCTCTTACTGTTTATCGCATAAGGCGCAATATCTGAACGAGTCCAATGTATTCGTTATTCGTTTAGATATTGCGCCTCAGCAGCATCAGTTTTCCAGTTGAAAAACTATGCGATGTGTTTAGAGTTTAGGGTTATACAGGTATTCGAAGCTCGAAAACTTTATAGCACCAATATGTAATAAAGTAGACTGCTGGTAATTATAGCATAATTGCATTGTACGTCCCGACGGGAACCCTCGAGTATTCTAACAAATTCTATCTCCAAAAGCAGTGAGCAGTTCCCCTGGACGAAGTGTTTCCTATTTTTATTCGTTGGTTGGAAAGTGATCAAGGTATAAGAAATTCAGGGCAACCAATTCGAGATCTTCAACGTATTTAACGATTCAGTCATATCTGGTCGCATTGTGTAGGTGGAGCAAGTAGAAAAGTAAATTGGAGACATAGAATATTATGATCAGCATTTAACTAATCACCAATTTTTAATTAGTAACATACGAGAAGCTTTTGAAAGCACTGAAAACCACACGGGACTGTACAATGTCTCAGTCAAATGGACAAGGAAGCACTGTAAGCAAAGAACAGTCAAGTGACAAGACAGAAAGAGAGGAATATGTGTACCAGTTTAGGGTATCCATCATCGGTTCGAGGCCATGGATATGGCGACGATGTCAAGTCCTTGAAAGTACAATGTTGAAAGAACTTGGTGGTGCTATTTTGAAAGCAGTGGGCTGGTTCTGGAACATTTCTACCAATGAATATGACTGCGAATTCATTCCGGGAGTCGAAGAGAAGCGCTCCATTGGTAAAGATCCAGGAGGTAAGATGAGATCGATAATTTCAGTAGATTCTCGAAAGCATCTAGCATTGAATGAAACAACTTCTCAACCAACTTATAACATTAACAGCTGCCATCGGATGCGGAAGGAGCATTAGAACAATGTTTC
Organism: Pseudobourletiella spinata; assembly: GCA_009870155.1. NCBI lineage: Eukaryota > Metazoa > Arthropoda > Collembola > Symphypleona > Bourletiellidae > Pseudobourletiella > Pseudobourletiella spinata. The sequence continues at coordinate 7,006 of WJFA01003363.1, read as the reverse complement.
AAATGTGGGGAAATCCCGTCGAGTTTGTTTGCAGCGGGGAGGATGGAACATGGAGACATCGTGTCCTACTGGAAAAAATAATTCCACGTGAGCCAGAAAAATTTTACCCGATTTGCATCCGAGGTGAATTTTAACATCGAGATAGTTACTTTTTCTAAAGATTGAAGTATGAAACTGACACATGCTTTGTTTAATGCACAATTTTCAGGAAGAATGGCTTGCCCTCCATCGGAGTTTGGGAACATTGAAGAGTATCGAAAGCTTTTGGAAATGCGTGGGAATATGGTACATCCGAACTATGCTGATAGTAGCCTTTTGATTCAAAGACTTGAGGAACAAAATTTTGATTGGAAACTATTTAGAAATCCAAAGTATATCGGAAGTGTAGGCAATTACGATGTGTGTGTAGTTAAGACCTAAAATAAGTTCCAATTATCAGTCATCAGTGGTATTTTGATGCGAAGATAAGACAAGCGATTGACGGCTGCTTTTCTGAAATAGTACTATGTTATGTGATATCGTCTCTACTCATTCATTTTTGAAGATTGAATGTCTTGCATATGTGCCGCATTGTTTTTTCATCTTCATTATCTAATTCTATTTATTATTTATTACTGTTAACGTTTCTGAAAATGTAAGGATGTAAGGAAGCCTAATAATCATTAAATTATTACGGGTAGGTACTAAACTATTTATTGTGGCGAAACTATGTGATTGTGAAAAAGACGTAATCTCTAGTCGCAGTCAGTTCACCAAGGGATACCAGTCACAGTTCGATTTCCTCGAAGGTGTGGTTTGAAAATATGTAATCATAAACCTAAAACTGTTATCGATGTTGTCTTAATTATCTAAGCCCTTTCATACACCTTAATACAATTTAGTTTGAAGTATATTCATGATTTGCAGTCGTACCACCCAGCGCTTCTTTTCTTACAACATCGCCCGTGAGCAGGTTCGAATGGTTCTCTTGGAATCTTGGTTACAGTTGCGAGGTAACCCTCAAAATGTGACTAAACTGCGTGGATCATTTTCATGGCTATCTACTGTCATTTGACGTAAGAAATACGCAACTGTAGATAACAAGTCAACCAGCGTGGGTTTGTTTGTTCCTCCGCGATACATTCCGTACGTGAGAAAAATAAAATGGACACCGATAAGCCGAAGCTCAATTGAAGTTGAGAAATGCACTGGTAGTTTGCCTCCGAGGGACTTGGATATTTGGCTTCCCAGTGAGTTTCTCCGGCTATGATTGATTGTCAATTCAACCGCGTATGCTCTTTCATCCACCACAGGCCATTAATTAGATTTGTCAAGGTCGCATGTGTAACAGGGTATTTAAATTATAAATTATTATTACCACTTAACCATTCCAGATTCACAAAGGGAAGTCAAAGTCTTGAAGAACAGAGAGGGAGAGAGAGAGACTGTTCATCATTTCATTGTTGCATTTTTCGCAATTAAATCGCACGGATTTAATTCATTCTTCATGCTCCTCTCCCAGCATTACAATCACGCCGACAGGCTGTGCAGTGGCATTTCTAATTTAAACTCGTTTCATTTTCCTCCCCAGCTTTGTTCCGTGCGGCTGAATGTGCAAGTGCTCACGAGGGCTAACTGTGAGGATTTTCACGCTCGAACAGCATGAGAAAATGAATATCTGCCTGTCTGTGAGGTTTTATTCCATTAGCATGCCCAAGTTTACCTCAAGTGACGCGTTGTAATTAATGTCCCAGGGCTCGGCAAAAATGACAGGCCATCAGTATGGGTTTGCATAAGCAAACGGATGTAGGCACCAACTCTTTATCGTTACAAGATGAATCCTCAGATCATTCCGAACATATTTAGTACTACCGCACCGCAGAGCTTTGTGTTCATAACTCACCTTAACCACGGGGAAACAAAGAATGACGAAAAGATCACTTTCACGTGGTTCTTAAATGGAACTGCGGTGAAATTTGTCAGCCTCAGGGTCTACACGAAGTCGCTCCTTGATTTTTCCTGTGTCCAACCGCCTTTTGATGTTAATTCAACCCACCGTCGGGTGGACAGTTCGTGTTTTAATTCTTGTTGCCATACCAAGGCATTATCGAATCACTGCTGATTTATTAAAAACCTTCAAGTGCACCTTAGTTCATACGGATGTTAATCAGTCTTTTAATACCTTGTTTTATTCTACAGATCTTACGGCTGCTTCTTCCACGAATCCGCAAAGCCACCTCCCACGGTCACCAGGGGACGTACGGCCTTGAACAGACAAGATCCAGACAGACTGTCCATGATGGACGTTGCTGTCTTTGTGGGGACAGAAGCACTTAAAAGCACTTAACAAGCTTCAGTAGTCATTCAAGATTCCATATTCAGTAATACGTCAAATTTTGGCAGTGTAACAAGTAATCAATACCCTTGAAAAGACAACTGTCCAGTGTGTGATCACATTTTTTATTTATCCCACAAATGTGTATTCGTCAGCTACCTGTTTGAGTAATAGCAATGCAATGATTTTAGTTTTAAACATGAAAACAACTTCTCCTTCAAGATGATGGTAGACTCTTCGGGTGGTCACCACAAGTCACTGTGATGCTGTAGGACACTGCGCTTACAAAGCCAACATTTATCACGAACATTGTTGGAAAGGACTGCGCGTTCATTCTCCGCCATTCAAGTGTCATTCCGGCTCACTGTGTAGCAGCAGTCGGGTAGGACTTGACGCTAAGAAATTTTTAGGCTTAGTTTTTACATAACGAGTGCTTCGAAAGCTGCACGAGAAGACCTTGTGCAAACAAACACACCATAAACGTCCGGTTCTCTTGGTGGCCGTAAAAGTTGCGGGGAGGTAATTATTGACGGTCCGTCTGAGGAATCAAATGTTTTCCTCTGCCAAAACATGCGAGCGTAAATGTTGACTCAAGGATTTGATGGGGTCGTAATTAATATTACCGTCGTGTATCTTAAGTGTACCGCGAATTGCTCATGTTTACAAGTTTCCCCGTTAGATGTGTGTTCCCCCCTAGGGTTTGGCATGCACTTGAGATATCTCTGAAAATAATTTTATCGTACAAAGATCGTTATTGGTGCTATTATACGGTATTAGCAGCTTCTCTATCAGTCGTGTGTGGTATACTGACGTTTATGCGCATGCATGCCTGTCTGAAGGAAATTGCATGATGATGCACAGATCATGCCGTATACATGCATCCGCGTTGTTTGCTAGAATCAAATTCATGTTATACTCTCCTTACGTTTCAGGAGGAAAGTTTTTGAAGGGCCATAATTATTTAGTTTTCCCATGGGCTCATGGGATATACCATGAAGCATCATTTACTGTCATTTCCCTACACAAGATTCATATGATTCGCCCCCCTCACCTCTTGACTCGCATAGGAAGAGGAGTTGTTGTAAAATAATATAAAACTTTTGACGCCTTTCATGCATTAAACGTAACGTAACATGTACTTTTTATCCCAGATAAATTTTCTGCATGTAAACGAATACTTTGGATCACGACACTAAGCGGTCATTTAGGAGCAGTAAAATCCCCCCATGACTCACTCTGTGAGCAGCAGATGATCCAGCTTGGAACAACAACAACATTGGAGCCCGCTGTATGTAGTAGTGAGATGTGAGAAGGCACTAAAGTCATTTAAAAATCAAATGCAAATTTGTCTTTGTTCCCAGGCAGTATATAAGCTTGGCAGGATTCAGAGGCATGAACGCCTCCACACGGTAATCATGACAGGACTGTTGGGAGACCTAGAATGTGATGGCATCATTTTATCGGACATTATTACAGGGGAGTCGTCGGATCATTCAGCAAGATGAATCCACCCGACGAAGACATGTATACTGGACGTGAGTTCCAAGGTCTATGAATCTCAACTCTGAGGTGTTGGAATAGGAGTCTGTGCTCGAGTTAAATGGGATTGGAAACACCTGTATGAGTACAAGGCGGTGTTGGTGGTGTTGGTGGTGGTGGTGGTAGTGGAGGATCGTCATCATCGAAATCGTCGTGATTCGTGAGAAGCGAAACGGGTTTTTGAAGCAGAGTGGAAATTACAAGAGCGAACCCGTGTATACACATGGGTGCCCTGCTTGGTTAGCAGGACTACTCTCACGTCAGAGTTAAGGCACTGCATAAATGACGGATATTAAATTGAAAAGTAAAAATTCACAGGCTTTACAATATTCGCTGTATCATCGTGATCATGTTGTAAGCAAGCGTAACCCGCCCTGCTTCATCCTTTTCCATCACTCACGCTCCCCCTCGTGTGTGTGTGTGTGTATGTGTGTGTGAGCCTGCCCTTGTAAAATGTATACTCCTTTTTCCATGAACCTCAACTTTTATACAGGGAACCAGAACAACTTGCAGCCGCCGCCACTGCCGCCGCCTCAGCTTTTATGAACCAGGAACAAGGGCATTAAACGACGAGGACTCTGTGATTATCCAATGAAATACAGAAGCAACCTGAGCGATCTCCCGTTGTACTACACTCTTGCAACGCACGTCATTCAAACATGGCTCCATTTTTTTCTCTTCACACGCTCCTTCCTCCTCCGTACACACATACTTTTCCTTTCTTTCCACTGAAAATATAATTACTTAATAGCAATTTAGTAAGAAAAACCAACGGCAGAATTTCTCTTGTCATTTACGTCGAGCCTGGCCTCAGGCGGAGGTGGGCTACTACCGGACGGTCAGTTGAAGCTGATGTCATATGTTGGACCTCAAAAAAAATGTCCTTGCTCAAAATCCTAATTCAACGCAGAGTATCAGGATGACTCTCTGTTTTGCGGGAACAGGATTTTCTCGCTCTGAGAGAGAGAGAGAGAGAGAGAGAAGAAGTGGTTAAAGACGAAGAATATGAAGTGATTCCCCATGCCGAGAAGCCGAGTTAAGAAATAAAAGTTGGCAAATGATCGAGCCCAGACGACCTCAAGCTGATAAAATACAACATGTTTAACGTCACCCCCTCCGACGCATCAGCATTCCACCTCACACGGGCTGTAGACATTACACTGGGTCCCCTCGTGAGAGACGGAAATTATCGTGTGTGTGTGTGTGTGTGTGTATAATATGTGTGGCTGTATACGCGCGCGCGCGGGTGACTGTACCATGGAGTACCCCACTGAAGAGAACTGGATGGAAACGGCCCATAAACCATTTACCTCTGCTCATTTCCCTTACGGAGAGAGCCTCGCCAAGACTATTACGCCGCATGGATCGGGATCCCAGTTTAACGATAGTAATCTTTTCTCTATATACACATTCACACCGTCGTGAGCCCCACTTCACTCACATTAGATCATCCCTTATATGCATACAGCGTGAAGGTAAAGTTCAGCCCAGTTCGTTTAATATAGTAATGATAATAGTACTACAATTTTACCAAACAGAAATCCCTTCTCCCACATAGTATCATCCCCAAATATGACATATGCCTATGCGTCGTACTCACGCACTTGAGGAGCGGCTGTGGTGCATACCCACCCACCCCAAGACATGGACGTGAGCTGTGAGGGAGAAGGTGGAAGAGGTCGGAGTAAATCCTGTAAATAATATCACTTTCGATAGGAAATTCCCTCGGAATTAATTTGGCGGCAGGGTTAATATTCCTGAGAAAATCTGAAGAAATTGCAGGATAGAGGCTGTACGTTCCTCCACACACAGAACATAGAGAACTGACACGGAACATGTTGCGCTGGGTGCGAGTGAGAACGGAGACGATTACGGCAGGAGGACCAGTGTCTAATGGAGGGAGAACTTGTTTTGGATTCATAAAAATTCTGGACGGAGGAGAAGAAGAGCATGCCTGCCACGGATACCATACAGTGATGAGTGTCGGTGTACGAAGAGGATGAGGATGGATGGTGATTTTTTTTAGCTTATTGTGTGTTTGTATATATATATATATGTTGCTATTCATCCTGCGTGAGAAAATGTGTAGTGCCTCAATGTTGATGTGGCCATAAGAAGATGGATCATCCGTGTATATATTATATGGGCGTAAATGAACTTGCACTTATATCCCCTGTTGTCGGTATCAAAAGTATATGTTTCCTGTCCCATCCCCTGTCTTTTTGGCGGAAAAGAATGGGGAAAAGGCGGCGGAGCGGTGTGGATCCAATCATTGACTTTCCTATGTTGGAGCATATTAAAGGAATCCATTATTTATTTGCTGCACTTGACTGGACGTGTGACGATGAGTCTTTTCTTTTCACAAGCCCGTGCGGAGGATGGCTGAAAGGAACTGTCTAGTCGCCATATTACAGGTGAAGAGGAACACAACAACAGGAACAGCAACAACAACAACAACAACAACTGCATCACCGACGAGAGAGCCTCCATTGAAATCAGAATATAAATTATTGACTCATTTCACACTAGAAAGCATCTCTACCTTTCATCAGCTATCCCATACATCATCCCATTACGATCTTATTTGGATGAGGAGGCATTACCTCTTCCTTGTAATCACCCTGTTAATGTCGCTCCATCATTTTCCGCTCCACCTATATAACTGTTCGCAATTGACAGTGAGGTGAAATTATTGGAAATTAAAATTATTTCACTACAGTTGTCGGCAGTGCATTAAAATTGTACCTCACTCCACCAGAGCCCATTGTTCTTACAGTAAGTGATGATGACCATTTTAGTCGGTCAATAATGATGCTTGGGGGGAATGTATTGAGGTATTATTTAGCAGAGTACTTAACCACTTTTGAACCATTATATCTACTATTTGAACTAGATGGGCTGCCTGTCACTGGTGTAGTGGACCAGGTCGCCAGCGGATATATAATCATAATCATATACTCACGGCTCAGGCAGCAATCTGTGTGTCCTGTTCGATCAGACCCGGACAGGTGTAAGGTTTCTGTCAGTAACTCTCAAATATATGTACACACACATGCCATATACATACGGCTAACAAGGGCTCTCTGTTTGTGGGAGCAGGTAAGAGCTAATTAAAGTTTTCAAGACTGTAGTCATAACTCACGGATATTGAGC